>JAPDSC010092137.1:0-15006 GCA_026290005.1 Latrodectus geometricus | reverse complement strand
ACTCGAGCTTTTTCCAGCTGAACCTAATTCAGCAAAAACATTTTGAAATCAACTTGTATAAGAACAACATTTGAACACCAGAACATTACCACACAAATCTAAAAATACCATTTTGCAACAAAAAGGAAGTGCTGCAATACTTGTGAATAAGAAAGAAGCGAATCTGTGAGGAAACAAGTCAATGTCTTCATAAATTAGGATAATTGCGACAGGAATTAATTATTCCAAATGGACAGCAAACAACGATAAAACCGCTAGGCTTTGATTCTGTAGGAAGATTTCCAAATAAAAAAGGAAATAAAACGGTATTTATGAAACAGAAACCAGTGGAATTAACTTTTGGCGTGACCCTTTTACTTAGTCAAAACAAAAGACGAGTTTGCAGGACCCCAAGTGTAAATATTATTATTTTTATTTTATTTTGTTCCTTTTTCCTCTCGAAACGGAAGTGCGTGTTCTGCAGCCCAACCTTTCCAGATATGTATACGACTTCCCCTTGTATTTTTACAAGGAAGGGGAAAACAGCGTGGGATTTTGGAACAATTACAATTGCTTCTTTCCATCGTTTGACATTGTTTTTTTTTTATCCCCAAAATGCAAGAGGTCATTCACTTATTATTATTTTTTTTAATTGAAGTTTTATGCATCCACCTTAATAGATGTCACAACGTATAATTTCATTTTTTAATGTTTCCTAATTACTATTTTAATTTCACTCACAAATACGTTACGAGGATTTCATGATTGACAAAATGATAAATGCTTTTCGTGTATCTAAAATTTGAATGTTGTCAGTCTGAAGAAACATTTCAGAAAATTAATACTTTTGCAAGTTGCTGCCTGAAATTTAAACAAATTTATGATAAATTGTTTCAATAATCAGAAAGAAAAGTGTACTCTGCAAGAAAAAAGCTGGCGCGCGTTCACATTTAATCTCAATCGGATTTACTGCATAAGACTAGTTGCTTTTTAGGCAAATTATTGGAAAATTGTTAAGACAGTGTATTGGGGTTTTGGTCATTATCCTAATTGGTCATGACAGAAACCAAAACAGTTTTGTTAATAAGTAAACGATTGAAAATTTTCGAGCTGTACTAATTGATTAGCATGTTTAGATTTATACTGAACTCAATGTGATCGCCTTTTGAGCAGGAATTCTTTTTCACATTTCACTTGTGAAGAAACATTAATTGTGATGAATATTTAGTTAATATCTTCTCAGCATAGCGGCAGATACAAATTTAAGTTTCGTGAGTCTATATCAGGACTGGCCAAGACGTCGACCGCGGTCGACTGGTAGTCCGCGAAGACATTTTTGGTAGTCCACGCGATCATCCCGATAATGACCTCGGATATTAACAATTTAATTTATGTCTAATGACATAGAATCAATAAATTATTTAAAATAAAAATTTACTACAGTCTACGCTTTAAAACCCAAAACAAACTGTGCATATTTACGATTTAATGCTTTATGATTAAAGGCTTACGATTTAAAACCTAAAACGGACATGATGAGCGCGATTAAAACATTCGAAAAAACTATAGAAAGGTATGCATCTCAATTAAGAAAACGCGAATTGAGAAACTTCAAAAACATGGAGGAAGAGTACATCCATGATCCAAACCGAGACATTGAAGATTTCTAATACTTACTTGTTTTGTTTGAAGAATTTGAAAGAAGATTCGCTGACTTAATTAGGTTGAAGAAATACTCAACTTAATGATATTTCCCTTTAATGAAAATGTCAACATTGATGGAGTATCTGAAAAAATAGGACATTTAATAGATATCACATCAGTCACGGTAAATTATTATTAAGAAATTATTAAATTAAGATGCGATATATTTCTTAAATCCAGAGCATATTTAGCGATACTGATTTTTGGAAATTAATTTCTGAAGAAACATTTCCAAATATTTACAAAAATTGATTTTGTTTTTCAAATCATACTTTGGATCGAGATATCTTTGCGAATCTGCTTTTTCAACCATGAACAAAAAGCAAACAATGGTCGCATTTAACAGATGAACATTTAATTTCGTGTTTATGCATTGCAATAAGCTTGTACCAGCCACAATATGATAAACTTGTTGCAGATATACAGTGCCAAGTTTCAACTAAACGAAGTGAAAAGGATGACCAGAGTTTTTGATGTATGAATACTTTGATTATTTTCGTGAGTAAATTTTTATTTTGTAAATATTAATATTAAATTTTTTTTAGAAAAATAACATAATTTACCATTTTTTCTTGTTACCAAAATAAATATGTACGTTAGTTTAGCTCTGCCATTGGTAGACAGCCTTCGATTTTTTAAATGTGGAGTAGACCCCGGATCCCAGAAGTTTGGCCACCCCTGGTCTATATGTTATTTAATTTAACAAGGCTTTTATAAGCTTCAATGAATTTTGTCGATAGCAAACTGTTGTAATTTTTTAAATTATTCTAAGTTCTTAAGGGAGTGTGGCATTACATTATGTTCCTTTTCTTGTTTGTACGTAAATTCAACACTGAATATTAATATCTAATTAGGTTATAGAAGATCACATACCAACTTCAAGCCATTTAGATTTTTTCATCTCAAAGTCATGAAAAACGAAAAAGCCATTCCAATACTATCAATACCCAGTAATACTTAACTTTCATACACAATTCAGTACTATAATATAAAAGTACTGATTAAAATCACAACTAATAATGAAAAATTTATTTATCAAAACAATACTGATCAACTAGATAATTCAACATTATTTAAACACTAGTACTCCGAAAAAAAAAATATTACCTCTTCACTAAATGAAGCTTAAAATTAAGCCAAGCAGGAAATTTTTTATGAAATATGTTTCATAATTTATAGCTGATTGAGGAACACGGTACAACATACAACCACAGTTAAATGATAAAAGAGAATTTGTTTTTCGAGAGAAATTTTATTTGGAACATGCTGAGCGTTTTTGGCACAAAGTAAAGAATCTTTCGAAACACTGAAGCGGCATCCGAAGCAGAGTGCAATCGTTCTTTACAACCTTCAACTCCAGAGTTGATATTATCTTGGCAGAGAGCCACAAGATCGCATCGCAGTCGAGCCAAAAGGACGACGCCAACGGAAACAGTAACATACACTGTTTCCTGTCCGCCAGATAAGCCTTTCCCGACTGACCTCAGGATATCACTCTTACTTCTAAAACGTATCCTATCAAAGGAAGAAGTGCTACTTTGAAGCAAAAAAATAACAGCCATATATTCAAAGAAACACAAATCTTACAAATGGAACGTTTTAAATTTCACACGATAGTTAAAAAAAATAGTACATATATATTCTTTTTATGTAAAAAATTATTCTAATTAAGTATATACGTATCACTTCAAACAATACAAAAATTTAAAAAAGCCCTTTTTTTTCAAAAAGCATATTAGATACGTTAAATGTTAATTGAAGCTCGGAAATATAATAATAATAAAAAGTATTTTGCAACTGAATCTAAAAGATTTAATAGGAAATAAAGGAGAGAGTTTCTTAAAAAATAATTCTACCAAAAACATTTTCTTAAAATAATAAAACATTTAGAAAATTTCAAATAATAAGCATTTTTTCACAAACTTTTCATGAATAGACTTAATGTATAACAAGAAAGATTTTAAAAATATTTTACTTTTTTTAACGAGAAATACGTTTTCATTTTATCCTAGTATAATAAAAACCTCAAATCTGCTATTTTTTAAAAATGAATACCTTATACATATTTTAAATTATGAGGAAATTCTTGCCAGCTTGACTATTTAGCGTTGCAAGAAAATAAAATTTCATTTCCTTTAAAAATAAACTGCTGAATTTTTAAAAATAATATTTGTATTTATATTATCAATTATACCAAAACTGCCGCTAAATTATTACACATTAATTTTACGTAAAATCAACTCCTTGTATCATATGTATGTTATTATACGTTAAGTCAACGGATAATTACTAGCTGACGTAACATAAATTGGCAATTTTGCTCAAAAACTGTTCACTAGGAAATGGAATCAGTGTATTTTATGAATATTACAACAATTCCTATAAAATCATGATATAAATCTATTCTAACATTAAATTTCATTTACTTTTAATTTAAGAAACTAATATTTTATTATAAACTCATAATTATTAGTTTACATGACTCGCTCAAATCGAATAAATTATAAATATTTAGTTAAAAATCCCCTCCAAAAGGCCACCTGAATTTAAAAATATTTTTCACACAAAAAGAATGATAAAATTTAAAAAAATAAATTTTTGAAATAATGAATTGTATGTTTGAGACAATTATGTTACAGTAAACAACACTCAACAGAAAAAAAAAACACTCATTTTTTTTTTTTTTTTGTTCCACAAAATCTAAATAAAAAGTCTCGCGTTGCCAAATTGCTAAAACAAAAAGCGCTTTCACGATACTCCGCATGACATTAGATAAACAAAAAACCGTAAAAAGAGGGAATCTTTGTAACATAAGAGAAGTTGAAAAGTGACACACAGATTTGAGAGAGGGAAAAAAAAAATTGTGAATATCAAAAGAGAAGTAAATGACATCGGGAAGAATTCACACAGAAATGAAGTGAAGTGAGCTCATATTAACTACGCAGTTCTTTATCTGCTGACTAATATGTATGCACAGCTGTTGTTCCATAATCTGGCGTGATGGACAAGTAAGGATTGAATTTGGATGTAACTGTTCTCTTTTGATTGGAACGGATGGACAGCCGGACCACCTGTTGGGTCGATGAACTTTCTTCTTGGGACGCGACGATATGAGAATTACACGACGTCATCTCTTTTATGGAATAATAATCGTCTGCAAAAGAGCACCACGTGATATGATCTCGTGTAGAAATTAACGGCCTGGCGAACTGGTGACACCAATTACGGGTAATGAACGTGACGAAATGCATTTTTCTAAACGCTCTTTTAAAAATTGAGATTCAAATAATTCTCTAAAATGTCTGATGTGTCATATAAAAATCATTGTTAACGAATAGAAAACGAAATGATATGGATTATAAAATTAATTCCAGCAATTTTCCAAATCAATTTATTTAATTTACCTTTTCCATTATTGAAACGATAATTTACAAATATGAAAAAATGAATAATGAATTTAGTAACGAGAAAAATGCGTTTACCTGTAGGTTTTTGTAATTAAGTGAATATGAAATTTTAAAACATATTAAAAAGAGAGAAAAAAAAAAGAACTCTGTGAATGAATTAAAAATATTTTGAAAGTAATTGAAATTCTATTTTCTTTGAAAAATGTACACGAGTTCTCATTTCACCATATTTCATTAATCGGGTTACTTATAAAAATAATATGGTTTGCTCATGAATTTCCTTTGGAAGGTTTTTGTCTTATTTTTCATTTTTAAAGTTAATTAAATGTTATATAAAGAACTTCATGTTTTTGACTTGGTAATTGAAGCATCTTTGTGTATGTAAACTAATTTATTTGTCACTGAATCACATCTTAAAGAATTAGCTACACAAATTTGGTATCAGATTCCTCTTGTGCCCTATAGAGTTACACTAAAAAAAAGAAAGTTTATAAAATTTGGTTTCTTAATGACTTAAATTTTCCTGAATTTAAACACGTTTCACTTTTTATTTCCAATCCAAAAACTTATGAGCAAAAATTTGATAGGTAAGTATGCCATCTGCTTTAAAGGTGTATTAAAAATAAATTTTAAAAATAAACCTGTTGAATCCTTTAAAACGAGAGTTAAATTAATGTTTTCCACATCAAATTTTTAATAATTTACAAATAAAAAAATATAAAAATTCGTTTTCTGTCTAAAATTATCTTTGACAATATGTGATTTCACTTTTATTTCTTAATCCGAAATATGAGAAGATATGATGTATATTATATATTGTAATCCAGTAAATGATATAATATTAACTTAATCTTATTGTTGTCTCATTTTGTGAGGTATTTAAGACGTTAGATTTAATTATTGCAATTTTCTGAATGCCTATTTCAATCTATGGAAGATATTAATCACAACCAACTATTTTGTAATTTTGAGCCAAAATTGGCAACACTGGACAATGATATCGACAATTTAGTTGAAATTTTTGTCACATTCTGTACTTTAAAAACTCTATGTCACACCACAACACAGCAGAAGAACATTTCTAAACTCTTAATGTCAAGACGCCTTCTCAAAACGACGGTTCTTGGACGGGTGAGGTCTATAACTCGCCACCTCTGATCACAAGAACGATGCTGTTTCTCAATAGGCTCCATTTTTAAAATGTTTCCTTGAAACTTAATTATTTCACGTAATAACATGCATGTAACTACATTCTTTAATTGTAGTTGTTGTCTTGTTCCAGCTAGGCTGGAAATACGAGGTGCGCTGCTCCACTTTTCCACGTGAACCGTAATTTGGTGTAGATTCCGACTTCCTCAGTACATTTGCATAGGTACCATAGTTCATAGGGTAGGTAATTATTCATACAAGGAAAAGACAAAGACAGGAGAGAGAGAAAAAGAAAGTACATACATGCTCGAACCGAGATTTGAATCCAGGACCTCCTCATCCGCAGTCAGGCACACTGACCACTGGACAAGATGGGCAGCACATTCTTCAGTAAAACTATTTAATACCAATGTTAATTAATGAAAGAAACCTGGAGTTGTAGAACAGCAAGCATTTAGTACCGAAGAATGCATGCCATACAAATATGCAAAAAAAATAATAATAAACTAATAAATAAATAATAATGATAAAAAAATTAATTAAAATAAGCTCGCGCACATGTGCAAATGTTTCACGTGTGCATGTGTTTTAAGTTTGTTATCGATAATTATTAAAATAATTGGAAAACATTTATAAATAAATGTGGCATCCAAGAATGTGCTTCGTAATTAACTCACATTCGAAGAAGCCGAATCGTTGAAGCCCGGCTGTATAGATATTTGTTACTGTAGCATCCCAGCATGACTGCGTTTTTATTGGTCTTAGTCTAAAATCATGACGTCGTACATACAAGAGATAGGATATGCTTGTTTTAGCAAAATAGTAGATGTACGGAGAAGCTAAGGCGAAGAGGCTGACAGGCATTGAAGCAGATTTTAATGCCTAAGAAGGATATTATTACAGCCAAAGAGAGATCACAGAAATCAATCAAAATCTGAGTTCTCCTAAGTTAATAATTATTTCAAGAGACACCGCCATAAAATTAGGAAGCAATATTTAAAACAAAGCATTTGAGTACCAACTCCGAAATCACATGTTAATATCAAATGTCATCAACAATGGTTCCGCAGTTACAAATCTATGGAAGTCAGGTTTAATGTCAGAAGAATCACTTTTCACATTTTTTCCCACTATGTTTGTTTGTTTTGAAGACACACGAACAAGAATATGACGAGGTTATTATCTTCTAACTGTCAAACATACATGTGAAATCTCTCATACGATGGACAAATGTAACATGACTTTTTGCTGGTCTAATCATAGCATTGAAAAGTAGAATCACTGGGAAGAAATATAAAGAAATTTTATAGTTGTCTAGATTCATCCTATGATGTAAACTTGTTTTCCTGTGGAAGAAGAAATTTTCCAGGATAATAATTCTCCCATAAATGTAGTGGAATTAATCAAATCACAGCTGATCATCATACGGATTAAGTGAAACATACATATGTCATATAAAAACAATGTACAGAATGTTTGAATATACTCAACAAAAACTAAGGGAAAGCTCATTTTCTTTGATCTTCAATACATAATTTTAACATTAAAAAAAATAAATATTCATAAAATCGCCAAGTTTAGAGCCAAACTATCCATTAACTTATTTTGGTCTTATTCAATCTTCTTAAGGCTGCTTCTCTTAATACAATAAATTCCGCTTTTCCCGTTATTCGTTTTTGATCATATATTCTCAATAACAAAATAAAATTTTTAATTAGTTTTAATTTAGTGGCAATAAGACCAGTAATAATATAGCATTATTAAAACTCGTCCTACGTAAAATGCGTTGGCTTTATCTTAATTAATAATTTAAAAAAAAATAAACTTATATTTGAATTTTCCTATAAAATTTGCGAATCAACTATAATAAATTTATAATATCAGTATGCAGAAGTTGCAACATATAGGATGTAATCTGGTTACAAAAAGAAATTAATAACATATTTCCTTATTTTTATGTACTTTCAGATTAACTGCTAGCGAAAAATACCGCTCGAAATTCATGAGTTATAAAAACCTTTTCGATAATACTCTGCTTTTTATTTAATCTCGTAATTTTTTTATATAAAAGTATTTTAGAAACAAAAAAAATCGTTCTTTTAATCAGAATTCACTGCAAGTGGTTTATAACAATATTTTAAAATTTTTTACAAAAAGTAAAATTTTTGTAAAAATATTTTACATATGCATTTAAGTTTTAGAATATGTAAATTTTTCATAATTATTCAAGAATCTACTTTAATCTTTGAATACATTTTTTCGGAAATGAAGTTAAAAATAATTTTAAATTAAATATAGTGGAATTTAATTATTTCTCCCTGACTAACGTAATTATATTTAACTTTTTCCACTGCTTATGTAGAATAGTGCAGCAGCATTCAGACGCGAAAGATAAATGCTTTTCCAGAAACAGTGAGAAGTTTCGAACATTTCAGCTTATAATTGTCGCCATTTTGAAAATTGCTCTAACAAGTGCAGCACTTTATGGCGCAGCATTATTTAAGTTTGGCGACATGAAGACGCCTAATTTCTTAAGAGGCAATTACAATTTACTATCGCACTTGCAAGTGCTCATTTTCTTTTTAGTAATATCAGCTTGAGTAACTTAAGTCCTAAACACTTTAGTAGATCATTTCACCATATCTTTGGGAAGAGTTACTAAATAACACACCAATTATTTGTTCCGAAAAAACTTACAAATTACAGTAGGATATTTAATTATGTTTTTTAAATAATCTTATAAAAATGAGCATGTCGCAAATGTTTCTCTAAACCTTTAAAAGTAAGATAATAATTTTAATTCCATAAGATCTTGACTTATTGAATTAAAATTAGTTAAAAAATTAACTTTTTGAAAATCATTTATTGGCTTAAAGCAAGAAAGGAAAATTATGGTAAATGATATTAGTGAATTTTTTAACTTAAATCTTAGCTACTCAAAAACCTCGAATTTAGAATTAATCTCACTCAAAAAATATTACAGTCTAGAAGAAAAACTCACTTTTAATTTTTCAAATTTCAATTGTTTAAGGAATTTTTGTTTTTATGCTTACTCTTTATCAATGTTAATCAATTAAAAAAAGGAGCAAAATCCATTAATAAAGTAGAAAATGTGTGGAATAAACTATTCGAAAACTGAATGAAGTTTACAATTGATATTATATTTCAATAATAAAATCAGAATGAAACATTTTTTAAAATCTCTCGGTGGGAAAACAATTTGCGTATTTTAATAAGAGTTTCACGGTTCATTTTGAAATTGTGTGTGTGGAATAGAATTTGGAATTTTTTAAAAATTTTTCAATCAATGCAATATGTGCAATGAATAATTTTCCTCGCTTTTCGATAGTTCGTTCATCAGAAATAAAAATCTACATTTATATCAGAAAAATATTAATCCTTTACCGAGTTTGATTATTGCAAGTATTAATTCTGAGATAGGAACTCAACATTTGTGTGATTCTCAAGTGTACATTTGTGATTTCAGTGCTCAATACTTATACTCGTATTATCTCAACAAATAACGCTGCACGCATGTATTCAACAATTTGAATGATGGTCATCAAATGTGTCAATATATCGATAATCAGAAGAAATACTAAGAAGAAACAGAACTCTTTAGAGTACTGTTCAATATTTTTTATACAGTTGAAGAACTGTCAAATAATCTGAATCAAAAAAACGTGAGGCCTTTGATTAATTGTTCTCCGACAAGTATGTCTTGCATCTCACTAACAAAAGATGGCATTTCAATATTCCTGAAATTTCAGTCAACAGTTCGTGAAATCGTTTTCTAGCTTCGTTATGGATGTAAAAGTAGCTTGTGCACTATAAATAGGGATGGCTGCAATGTCCTCCAAGTGAAATGATACTTCCGAGTTGGCAGGTTTTCTGTTTGGTTTCTGCTTCTAAATTTTGAAGACAACCAGCTTGCTGCTTCCAACTAATTGGTAGTGATCAGCTCAGGGATAGGTACAGGGAAGTATACTGGTTCAATTTATTTTAATGGATCATTCTATTTTATTATGATATTGAAAAAAATTATATATGATTGACAATACTAAAATTTCGTTCATTCTGAAACCAATATATTTTTACTGTATACTATTTTTATGTAGCAGAAAATGGGTTCATCAATAGATAATTTTGCAAGCTATATTTTAAGAAATTTTTGTCTTTTAATTTTGTGTTATATTAATGTGGAATACTTTAATTTGCAGTTTATATTTTAAGATATTAGTGGATGGTTATTGTTTTTTACCTTTTATTTTCTAAATATAATTAAAAATTTTGTGTTCTGCATTTAATTATGTGAACTGGAATAAAGTTACAAAAAGGTTAGTATCAATTTTCAAATCATCTAGGTATATATATATATTTCAGTTTTTTGATAAGTAAAATAACTAGATTATAAACTTATTTAGTACGCTGTAAGCTATAAATATATAATCAGAAAAATATTAATATAATTATGCTGTTTATTTCCAAATGGCCAGAAATAATATTTGTTGCATGCGTTACTTATTATGTTTGTCAACAACCACATTCTGAAGTTCATTCAGTTGAAAGTTTATGGATTAGGCGGTCATGAAGCTAGTTAAAGAGAAGAAAATCCATTGCTTCTATTTTGAAACCATTACTCCTTCTTACAATCGTGCACCTTAAAAGCCACTTTAAGACTCTCGGGACTAAGACCAAAGATTTAACTCTTCCCTTTCTTTTTTGACATCTTCCTATTACTCACTCCGTAAGTGCCTGTCGATGTATGGCACCCCTTTTGAGCAAACAAACATTCTCATTTATACTTCGGTTTATGACTTGGCGCCTATTTTCAGTTCCTTAGCGTTTTTCTTTGTTGCTTTCGAAAATAAGCGTATTTTTCACGCATTTGTGCTGATGTCTTTATTTTTATAGCTTAAAAGCAGCCAACCGAGTTATTAAAAGGGTTACAAATTAAAACGTTTCTTGTTTTTCTCACCTAATTGTCGACACACGCTCTTGAATGGAGTGTTGTAAGACAATTCTGTGTTCCTCGAATTTTTTTTTCCATACTTGATTCTCTTGGAATTAAATGAAAATAGGAAGAAATGCATTTAGTCTCTTGTTCGGGAAGCGGAGCGTGGCAGCGTTGTTGGCGCAAAACAATTAATCTTTTTTTAATGTTTCTTATTTACAGAAGAATGATTACATGCACTTATGTCACAGGAATCGGTCATTTAAGTGTTTCTAATTCGAGATTATGTATAAATAGCCATTCTTTCTCTTATGCTCGAATATCTATATGATGTAATCTGTTAGAGCTGGGAACATATTGTAATTCCTTACTCGCTACTTATTTATCAACGATATGAATAAAACATAATTTCAATTTAGCATTACAATAAAAAAGAATCTCACAAAAATTTTTCCTTTTAATGGTACGGCATTCAGGGAATTCAGAAAATTTTTCTAATTTTATTAATAATTGCCACAAAATTTAATAATTCTGAAAATTACAATTCTATGAATTAATATTAGATTGGGGAAAAAGAAATCCACCTTATGTCTACTTCAGCTGAACTTCAGGGCTTCATTTAGCATGTTAAGGATTCGCTTTGTGTAAATAATTTAGAATTGTTTTAATATCGATCTTTAGTTCCTGGTGATGCTACGACTGATAATATGCCGGCCGACTTCGATCATGTCTTTGATTTGGTCGACATTTTTGCCAACGGACCTATTTATGTGAGGTGCATCATTAATATCAAAAATGGCTAACCTGAATCCACAAAATCAAAATTTTACGTACCTAATTGGCTGTTATAATATCAGGAAATTTCCAGCCACCTGGCTAGCATTTTCACCTTTATCAAAGAAAAATTGTTAAGTATTCCGAATTTTCTTTTGTTGACTTCTATTTTTAACACGCTGTAACTCACAATTGAATGGATCAAACAAAAAGTAGCCAAAGAATTTCTCATTGCAAAATCATCTTTCCAACGAGCATAAATCTAAAATTGTTTGCTCAATGCTTATGAGATATCTACATCAATACAGCGATCTACCAAAAAAATAGTGGATTTTTTTTTTGCTCAACTTAATATAGGAGCAATTTTATGAATTTCTTTATTAATTTTCTATCTATTTATTCGTAATTAACGAGTTATTAATATCTGGATACATTTTCTCTGAGAGAATGTAGATAAGAATTACAGCTATGAATATATATTCAAAAAAGTATAGTATAATTTTTGCTCAATTCAATTTGATATTTTTTGATGTTCAAATCAAGAAATTTCGAAAATTCGATATTTTAAAATTTTGCACAGAATAATTTGTTTTTCTTATACAGTTATTTATTTCTGCATATTTATTTCTTATAAAGCAACTAGTCAAATCAGAAGAAATGCTGATAAATATCTAATTAATATGAAGATAATATAAGCAAATTTTTATATAGCTTTATGATTTTTATTTTCAGGGAATAATTAAATTTAGGGACAATTTATAAAGTATTTACTCATTAATAAATAAATTCGCATGTTCATCCAAAGATAAAGCAAAATATGCATAAGTATATTTATGCATATTTTGTTAAAGAAAGATAATTTGATTTAATAAGAAGAATTGATAAGAGAAATTAAAGTTTGGTTCTTTCTAGCATATTCAATTTTCTTTATGAAAGTAAACATCAAAAAGTTGTACATACATTTAATATATAGTTAGGATTTTAGAAATAATGTGAGGGCCATTATCTTCACACTATTTAAAGAATTTTTTTATTTACTTTAACACTATTTTTGGGCGCTCATATTTAATCATGAAGAACCTTATAGCGGACAATTTTTTTCATATGCGATTTGTCGTGAATTATTTTACATATGGTGGTTGATCCAACCTTAAATTGCTACTGTATCATTTGATATGAATAGTGATCATCGATTAGCAATTTCCGTATGGCAAATGCATTACCGGAACCATTGCAAATAAATTTTCCTGTATGTTCTTCATTATATAGAGAATTGAGACTGAAATTTTATAAACCAACTGAATATAATAATACGAGATAGACGGACATTCACTTCCAAATATTAATAGTAGACATTGAACGCGTTCTTCATTACTAAATTTTTTTAAAATCATGAAAAATTATATGAAATTTTTTTCGTATCAATCCCCGTTTTTTTTCGTAAAAAAAGTATTCTGTTCTAAATTACCACCATTTCTCGAAAAATAAATCACCCGCTAGAATAAAATAGTTCATATTTTCATATCTATCCGTAAATTTCCTTCTCTTCTCGCTTTCGAGTATATCAAAAGTTTTAGAATGACCCATGAAATTTATTGGAATTATAAAATGTTGACTAAAGAATTACCACACAGTTCACAAGAATATAGTAAACTTTTGTATTTAAATTTCAAAAAAATTAAAACCCATAAAATTGACAGTCCTTACGAAAAAGCTAAATTTTGCCAACTTAGACGACGTCTTATTTTCACGTGTCTTGCACCATATGAGAAAAATCTTATGCCATGACCTGTGGTATTTTTAATTGAATTCAGCTGCAACGTCGTAAAAAATCAACGATAAACAGTTTTTCACCCAAGCGTGATTTCGAAAATTCAGTGAGGGAGCAATGGTGGAATATAAGAATGACGAATGAACTTTTCTGTTTTTATCGAAATAGTCAAAAAGCAGAAGTAAGAGATAATTTACAATCCATCCAGCAATAAACAGTTCTCGAAGACAATACTGGCGTAACGCCGAATCACCAAAAATAAAGGACCCTAAAAAGAGAAAACGAAGTCCTACAATTCCATCTGCGTTCAAGCATGGAAAGTGCAGATCCGTTCGGAAATTCGGTGTTGCCACACAGTTTACGATGCAAATTCATTCGGCAATTGTCTGGTTTTATTTTCTTAACTTTAGCGTTCCAAAGTTCATGCGATTCCTGTAAAGCAGACATGTAGTAACCGTCGATTAAACGATGCCGGAAAACGTGCGTATGAAGTAATGCAGTAATAAAATTTGGGCAGTCTCGCTTGGCGGAGTATGGTTACGGTACTGTTGATTTTGCGACACCTTTTTTTTTTTATCGTTATTAGCTTTACTGCTTGCAGAACGAAATCATCTGATGGCGAGTTTCGAAACAGTTTTCATGCAAACAGATTCCATTACAAATGGAGTGTAATCCTTTGAGCACGGTTTTTTACACACCTCTGGCAGATGTTCCGCACTCGCTGGTGATTCAAACCGCCTGATTACATCATTATCTGATTTAATACCGTTCACCCGCGCGCGCGTGCACCTATTAAGAGGCATAAGAAGAAGTAAATATTAGAAAATTATTCAGTCTATCAGAATAATATTAA
This sequence comes from Latrodectus geometricus, assembly GCA_026290005.1. Classification (NCBI taxonomy): domain Eukaryota; kingdom Metazoa; phylum Arthropoda; class Arachnida; order Araneae; family Theridiidae; genus Latrodectus; species Latrodectus geometricus. Next base: position 415 of record JAPDSC010092137.1, on the reverse strand, counting down.
GCTTCATTGTAATTCAGCTGTCTGAAAAGATATACGAAGATAGCTGTTTGGCATTACCACACAATGTTTGTAAATAGACAAGGACAAGGAAATGAAGCGGGCGTTGACCATATTATTTCTTAATTTACCATAAAGTGTTATGAAAGATGTTTACTGCAGGTTTTAGATCCCTTTGTTTCAACCGCATTACTTATTTTCGCTTTATATTTGATAATCTAGCCGTTTCAGCTATAATTTATGATTAACGGTAACTCGGCTTTCAGAAGCGCCTTAGATGCAATTTACAATTTATTCAATAGTTGTAAAAAAAAAAAAAAAAAAAAAAATGCATACATAGGAAAAGCATTCCTTGTAGTTCATGTAGAACTTTCTTTTTTTAAATATTTTCTCATGCGATGAATTTTATTTTTTAAGC
>JAPDSC010092131.1:260319-282724 GCA_026290005.1 Latrodectus geometricus | reverse complement strand
ATTAAAGTTTAATAAACATTGTAATAAGCAACATTTAATTTAAATACCTTTTTTAAATTCAGCTTTTTTTTAATTAACCAAAATTTGTAATGAATCCATAAAAACTTAAAATAAAACAAATAATAGTCAAAGTATTCCTATTAAATTACTTTATTAAAACCATGACAGGTAAATCGTCGTAACAAAACTACGAGATTTTAAAATTTTTGAGTTTTCTTATGTGAATAGAAAATAAGATATAACTAAAATATCGTCATTGGATTTTAATAAAAATTAGAGCTGTGGCAAAATTGCTTAAGTGTTTTTAACATTTAATCGATTATTTCCAATCATCAGTGTGGTTTGCATTTGTTCTTCAGTAAGATGGTGAGAGGTATATTTGAAACAAACGCAATGGAAATATAAGTTGTTAGTAGAATATATTGTTGCATATGAAATATCGAAATTTTAGAAATGTCAATTGTTATGCAATCTCTTTAGACAATATTTGCTGATTTTTTTGCAATATTTCCCTGGTAATTTTAACATTTGTTTCATATTCAAAACATTTTTACATTGGATAGCTTTAGGAGCCAATTTTGCAGACAAATCTCTGTTTTTTCATTTCTTTGCCACCTAAAAATTCTATGCTCACCAAAATGTTTGTTTTTGATAAATTACGTTCACTAATTCAACTGTTTCTGGAATTTTTAAAAGAATGATGGAAATTTACAATTTTTTTTTCACATTTTTATTTGTTATCTAATATTAGATAATTCACTGTCATTTATATAGTATAAAAAATTAATTATTTAAGCAAGTTTTAATAAGGATATTGCCATCTTCATTTAAAATATTTGTAAGCTTTCAGTCAACTTTCCGAAAAAATTGGTAGCATTTTTACATTTTAATTTCTTGGTAGTGGCCTTACGTAAGCCCTATTCTTAGTTTTTACAAAATGCATTTTGTATATATATTTTACATGCATACTATATCTTTAAATAGTAATTATGGTCTTAAAAACTAAACAACTTAAATGTTTAACGTTTCATATCATGGGGAAAATTCTGTAAGAAATATAAAAATGTTGATGAGAACATTACATTTATAATTTGTTAAGTTTCAATGTTGGTCACCAAGTAAGAAGATTTTTTTTATTTTATTTATTTATTTTTTTTGTTATCTTCCAAAAATATTTGAAAAGGATTTGATCTGCTTAGAACTAAAGTTTCAATTGTTCTATACTCATCTTGATAAAGTTATATAGTTAAAACAAGTTATGTTAATGTATTGTAATTTCGAAGGGGGATCAAATGAGAAGAATATGTAAATATTTGTATTTATGATGCAAATGTTAAAAAATTGTGGCAAAATACATTACTGCTTCATCAGATTGTTGCTTACGTTAGCTTTATTTGAAATCCTTTAGTTTTCCTTTAAAAAATATTTTTTATATTATTCCAGACAAATAATTTATCTGCCTTTTGATCATTAGTGTAATAAAGTCAGGATTAAATAGGATGTTAACATAGCTCAGAATCTGCACAAAGTTTTAATTGAGTTGGCATATGTGTGCATAAATTTTTGTTTTTAATATTATGTGTGCATAAATTTTTAAAATTTGTATTGTTCTTATTGAATTTGCATATGTGCGCATAAAATTATTGTACAGTGTCATATAAATTCATCATGTGAATTTCTTAAATATGCTCTAAATTTAATAAATACAGAGAAAGCAAATTTCTAGTTGAATTTGATATCATGAAATGTTTTTGATTAGTGAGTTTATATTATGAAATGCATATAATTACTTGTGGAAGAACTTAATACTCAGCAGTTATTAATGCAATTAATCGGTTTAATGTAGCATATAATAGGAAAAACATACCTTACTGAATGGAAAATATAGTTTTCTTATGTATGAAAACATCATTTCAAAGAATGTGAATCGATGAAAAAAATTTAACAGTTTTAAAGAAATCAGCTAAAACAACTATGTTCTTAACTAAAATGTTTTTAATTCATTTAATTTCTTTAAACGGGAATCAATAAACATTGTGTAATTCTCTTTATACAAATATATAGGATAGGGAACATTTGTTTATATTCACTTCAGTTGAGTAATGTTGAATTGGAAACGTAACAACTGAATTTTAGTTTATGGCTTTAACTAGTATTTTAAATGAGAAAGTTTTTAATGGTTTAAAATTCAGTATAATCTTTAAATTTCTGTCCAATTGCTATAATATACAAAGTGTGACGTTAAAACAATAAATCATAAGTAAATAATATTATAACTCTTGTTCAACTTATTTAATTAATTTTTTATAAATAAAAAATCAAGTGCTCAGATTCACTTTCTTACAAAAGATGTCGTACATAAATCATGACTACTTATTAAATATAATTTGTTGAAATTAAAAGCAAAAATCAAACTATCTCATACTTACTTTTCAACTATCAAATGCTAGATTTACAGAAAACAAGACACATCATTTCATCTATTAATTGAGTAGAAAATATAAATAATCTGAAAACAATATTCTTTCAAGTACTGTAAATATTTATAATAAACTATTTAAGATAACAATTTGAGGGCTAATTTAAATTAATGAAAATGAGGTTAAATTTTTATTTTTCACTTTAAAAAATGTTTGAGAAATAATAGAAAGTTTCTTAACAATATATTGTAATTAAATAAAAATCCTATTTATGAAATATTTTAAATTATTGAGAATATTTATATTTTATCACTTTAACTGTATTAATTGAAGATGTAATTACCAAGAGTGATAGTTTCTTATCAAAATTTTCATCCCACAAAATAAATGAACTAGTAATATATGCTGTACAGTGAAGTTTCCAAGGTAACACCCATACATCTCATCATTCTGTTGGCGTTAATATACAGCATTTAATAAAAAGTGATTAATTTAAAAAATTATGCTTTCTTATTTCTAGCTTATATAAATTTTCTTAATTTTAATTAAATTAACACGTGTGTAATTAACACGTATGACACGTACTTATCCCATGTTTATTTTGCATCAGAAAACACATACACAAAATTAATCATAATTTCACTACTTTTATTTTCTCTTTGGAATACTTTGAATTCCCTAATATTTAATTTATTAAATACTTTTATAATAAATTAAAAAGTAAAAGTTTATTATTTGTTATGATGAAAACAAAAATTAAAGACATTAATTTGTCTTATAATTTCCTCAAGAAGACTATATAGAAAAGATTTATTAAAATATTTGAACTCAATATTTTATTGATTATGGATATTGAAACTAAGAATATATCATGATTATAAAAAACAAATTCCATACTTCATGATATAAATAGATGCAAAATGATTAGTGTATTATTATAAAAAAATTATGTAAAAAAGGATATTTCATATTTTTGTTTTGTTTTGCCTTTATGTTTTTTCCTTGGTTTGCCTTAGATTACTTTTAATTTAAAGTTTATTAAATGTTTGTTATGTTCTTTGATTAAAAATATTCTTTGATAATGAAAGTTAAAATCTTTCAAATTTTACTATAAAATATTACCAATTGACGAAGACACAAATCAAATATTATTAATTAGAATGTAATTGAACTTTCAAGTGCTTTCTAACTAATAATAACTAATCCAAATTTTCTTTGGAGAAAATTTAAAATACAACTACATTTACATTAACAAAAATATAAAAAAAATTTTTCTTATTTTCATTAGATTCATTTAACCTATGATTCATATGAAGAGATTAAGTGATGTATATATATGTAAATATATGTGTAAATGACGTTTATTTATGTAAATTTTTACAAAACAAACTCATCATAAGAAACATAATACTGATAGTAGAAGCATAACACTGAAATGAAAAAATAATGTTTTGAATATTTAAACCGCACACACATTTATGTAATTTATTTAGGCCTTTAAAACTATTGTCAAACGAAGACAAAACTAGTTTGCTAAGAAATGCACACAGACTTTTTTTTAACATACTTCAAATTTTTTTGATGGTGTTCGAATAATTTCTAATACAGTAAAACATGTTTCGCAGCCATAATATCATAACCAGGTGAGCAAACATCTTCACTTACCAGATTAAATTTAACTTTCATATTTTGTAATAATTTGAGTTAGTCAGAAAAATAATTTCTTGCATTTCAGTCTTTGAAAAATAGTTGGGAAATATTTTTTAGTCCACAAAGCTTTGAGTGAAGACAAAAATTTCGCAATTCAAACCAAAAAAGTTTTTTCTTAGACTTCCTAGTTATTGTAAAACAATGTGGGTAGACATTAAAACACCCCTCCTCTAATCTCTTATATTATTTATTTCTTTATTTAAATAGTAATTTCTATAGTTACCGAGATTCAACAATGAAATCGTTTTGAATAATAATTCTTTTCTTGAAGCTAATTTGAACTGATCAACTAAAAAATTATGATTAAATTAAGATTATCACTAAATGATATTATCATTAGAGTAATTTATGTAACTTCAGCAAATATATAACATGTAATAATATAGACATTAACATAGTATTTGATAACTAAACCTTATAATATTTTACAGTAAAAGTTCTTAAATTATGATTAACTCTTTTTAAACAGCCTACTTTTTTATTATTTCTAAAAATATGTGTTTACTATGTTTTTAAAAAATATTAATAATTTCCTTATATAATTTAATAAACACGTTGTATAACTTTGAATCTATTTTAATCTAACTTATACCAATATTGAAATTCTCTGCTGTGACAGAGGTAGTATATTATTAATTGGGTAAACTCAGTTATTCAATATTTCCAAATAATTCATTAATTATGGGGTTGAATACATTTCTATTCAATAGGAATTCAGGATATTTTGTGAGGTAATTATTTATTTTACATTTGTTAATATAATGTAATCATACCAAGTAAATTATTTGATAGTTAATTTGTTCATATAACAATATATGTGGGTATTAACTGCTGAAATTACATAAATGTAAATATAATTATATTACGGAATGTACACATTGCTTATAACAACATATATCGTATCATCTATGAAAATACAAGCATCAAGTTAGATGTAACATATTTTATTACTGAAAAATGTATCATAAAATGTGATTGTATTTTTTATAAATATATGCAGAACGTGATATCTTGCAATTCAAAAATTTTTGGCTTCTCGTGTTAAAATTTAAATTTATAATCTAACTGTTAAATATAAAGAAACTTAATATTCTTTCCTTTTATAATGAAGTAAACTAATAAAGAGTCAATTTCAAATCTTTACAAACATACACATTCTGCGTGAATATAAAATACTTTGGTTGTTGAACCTAAGATCAGTGCCCCATTAATTTGCGTTTATTTAATAAAAGAAGACTAATTCAACAAGAATTTTTAAAACTCGTTATGTGTCTTTTTCAGATAGAATTTAATCTTTATTAATCACTTAAGCAAAAATATATATTATTACATGACATAAGTAAATTGAAAAAAAAATTGACAAGTCATACGAGTAGTGGAAGCATAAAGGCAACACACTTCTTCTAAATAATCAACAACGACTTGTATTAAACTATGAAATTTTCCATCCTAAAATAGCATAGTGCCGCCAAACCTGTGTAGTGGTAGCATAACTGACTACGGATGGGGAGGACCTGAGTTCGAATCAAGGCTCGGGCATGGATGTACTTTCTCTGTCTCTCTCTGTATGTTTCTTGCCCTTTCCTCAGATGATGGATGAATGTGGCCCATCCTATAAACGGGTTTGTGGTGGTGGGGCGTGGGTGATGCTACACGTACCTCCGTGACTTGGTTCACAGGTGCCCACCGGGTAATGATAAAATGAGTAGCAGTTTCCGGCTTTGTTGTGGCAAATAGGCTAATGTACTTACTTGCTCTAGGGTGTCCGCCTTTAGATATAAAAAATATATCTTAGTTCTACCCCTTAGTATACCTATAGCTAATGAAATGTTCGTTGATGAAGAAATATAATCCTTGTAATTTTGTATGATTATTGCTAAAAAGTATGTTAAAAATAAAGGAAATACTAGTTGACAATATTTATATTATAATCAAAACACTTTAAGACATAAAAAGTTTCACAAATACATTTTTAAAATTATATTGATGAAAAAAATATTGGTTATCTAATTAATTACACTGTATGATGCTATATCTATTTATATTACATTAAAATGTAATAAATTTATTTACATATAACTCTCATGCAAATTATTTTTACATATGTTTTTTAAAAGGCGTATTCATGGTATACACACATTTATATGATAGATACACTTTTATACATACATTCTAAGAAAAACTATTTTGCTATTATGTTTACGAATAAACGTATGTTTGTGCTTCTATTTCCAGAAAAGTATTGATTTTGTTATTAATTATATTGTTTAAAGCAAAATTTATGCGTATTATGCTAAATATTTGAAAGGCAATAACTCCAAAAATATGTTCGACGTAAGTTTCACAACGAGGCTAATTACCCGCCATATATTTCAGAAAATGATTTCGCTGGGCCCGAGATTACTTACGTGGGAACGAGAGTATGTGTAGTAATGGAGGGAAAGAAAAGTTTCAATTTCACTGGATGGCTCAAGAGATGGAATTGAGTTCAAGCGTTTTAGCTGCATCTTCTCTTGTAATTAACGAGCCGTTCCCACGATATAGTCCCATCCCTCTTCAGGGATGTCTACTTACCTCTCCTGTGGGTGATTATGGTTACTCCTTCCTCCCACCACAGGGAACGCCGACTACCCCATTTGTCGGAGACGGTTTAATAATGTTGTAGTTGTACAATTTGCAGTTTTTGGCTTAGTTGATGTCGCTCTTTCCAATCAATGAGATACGTTGCAGAGCACTTTTAAATCTTTTACTCAGGGGGGGGGATGTAATTATCACCGGAGGTTTACGCTAGACAGCATCAGAAGTTGCATTCAATTTCGACTGAGAGAAAACTGCTGACGTTGAGATTGCCGTAATATTTTTATCCACCGAGAAGTTGGAGAGGAAATTTGGGGACAGACAGAATAAATGAGCTAATAACTTTCTCTAAAAGTGCAGCCACTCTGTTGCCAGTTGTAGAAAACAATACAGAAAATGCTTCATGAAATGTTTAATTTGAAACCCAAATACTGACTCTTCATTGATTTCTAGCAAATTCATCATTAGTAACCACTTCTTGTTTTTCATTCCTGCATATTTTTACTAATTTCAATACATTACTTTGTTATGTTTCCTATACATTTTCGCTAAATTTAATGCCTTAGTTTTTCTCCTTTTTCTACAAAGTTATACATCTCTACTAGAAGTTTTTTAATTTTGTAGTTTAAAATTACTTATTAATTGACGAACATTAATGGAAATAATAGTTTTACATTTTATGTACCTTTATTAGTTTAAATGAATTAATATTTCCCTTTATATAAAAATAAAGGCATTGCACTATATAATATATTTAATTTTCAGTCTTATTTAAAATTTTAAACTGTATGCATTTAATGTGAAGTTTATTCTCCATTGTTGTTCAAGTATCAAAATATTAATAATATTGTATTTTACATGTTCATATGTACATTTTTACAGATGCATGTATTTATACAAGAAATTTTCAGTTATATTAGAATGCATATTAAAATTCTAACTTAGATTTAAAAATCAAACATTTTATTGTAGAATTTAGGATTTGTGAAATCACTTATTAAATATTTTATTAATACATTTATGTATGAATTATTTTATATCATAGTATTAAATAATAGAAGCAGCATGTCCATTTTTGGACCTTGTACCATGAAACCCAACCAACAAATAATAGAAATTTAATTAAAAGCATTTACTTCAAGATTAAAAGTATGAAGGTAAGCCTCTAAGGCATAACAAGAATATACTATTCTTTATCTCAAATGGAAACTTTTATTTTAAATAAACTAATTTATTATATCAAATTTTTTTTTTTTTTTTTTTTTTTTTTTAGATTTGAAAGTAATGTACAAGGTTTAACATAATTTTATTTTTATGACGTACCTTGCAGAAAATATAAATTGCTGGAATGTTAAGATCCTTTTTATTTCTAATGGCGAGCACCCTTGAGCAAGTAAGTATATTAGCCCATTTGCCGCAACAAGGTCGAAAACTGCTTCTCATTTTATCATTACCCGATGGGCACCTGTGAACCAAGTCACGGAGATACGAGTAGCATCGCCCACGCCACACCGCCCCAAACCCGTTTATAAGGCGGGCCACATTCCTCCATCGCCACATTCATCCATCATCTGAGGAAAGGATAAGAGAGACAGAGAGACAAAATACATCCAGGTTCGAGCCGGGATTCGAAGCTAGCACCTCCCCAACCGTAGTCAGTTACCCTAACCACTAGACAGGTTGGGCGGCTGGGATGGTAAGATTGCTGAAGAGAAACTAACTGACAGCTCTATATTTCCTTATCGAAATTTATTTTAGAAAAAATATCCTTATAAAAAATTTTGTTGAATATGCTTTGAAGTACATTTTACCTCTTAAGTGCTCATAAAATAACTAAGATTTGAACAAACTTATATTCAAACTAAGTATGAGAAATCCATTGCATTACTAAAACTCGTGGTTTTATCTATTGTTTCGAAGTGGTTAATGCCACGAGACAAAATTATGCAAATATCACAAATAAAGTATCTTAGATTTATTGTTGAAAAATGTCTTAAAGATTGTACTTATTTTTTTAGTTTTATAAAAGACGTAAGAGAAAATCCACTAACTGAGTCAAAGTTTTGGAGGAATATCAAAAATTAAATCACTACTTTCGATACGCATGTCTGCCTGAACACGTTGACATGAATGTATAATGTTAACGATTATGAGGCAATCTAAATTCAAGAGTCTGTGAAACTGAATTAAGTAAATTGAAGTTTTAAAAGAATATAAGCTTATGCTTATTTGATATATTTGAAGAGATAAGAATATGGTTTCTGAATTTCGTGACACAATTTCCGTATATATTAAAAACTTTTCTGTACCTACTGAAAGTAACATGCTACTTAATAAAAATATTATATTTGTGTTTCTTTTTTATACATTTAAATAAGATTTTTCAAAAAGATGATTCATTTGTTTCCCTCTACGCACTTATTAAACAATAAAAAATAAAGTGATTTTAATTTGTTCCAGATTTTTTAGATTTTTGCAGTTATCGTTTATCGAAATGCTATAAGAATATATAGTTGTGAATTAACAATAAAATTTTGAATACTACGATGTGGTTATTTTATATTCATTATATAATTAAATAAAAAATATTCTGCTTAATTTTTTGCTAATCATAAGGATTTGTTTGCTTTTCACGTCTTTTTACTCTAAGCATAAATTGCCTGGGACTTGTGGCTCTAGTTAGATTCGAACGATTCTCCATGTTCCTTAAACGGAAATCGAACCCACTTGGTTAAATGTGAAACTCAGAGATTTGACCCTTTAGCCACAACGAGTGAAATTAAATTTTATAAAGTATGGACTTGTGTTTTATTTGTGATTATATATCATTTATTTTCTATTGAATAACTTCATTATTTTTCATTATGTATAAAACATTGTATTACTAATATTTGTGATGAGTTACTAATCGTACTCACTAAATATTTTATTAAAAAACTTAAGTTTTATTAATTTAAGTATTACTTTTTGCTTAAATGAATGCAATAATTTTTTAAGTAAAAATAGGAAATTATTTTTTTAATAATTTTTAAAATATTTTATTTTTTTTTTTAATTTGGCTTATTTTTTAATAATTTTTTATGTTTATTCATGTTATTTCAAGTCTATATAATTTTTGAAATTTTATATTTTATAAAAATCTTTAAATGAATTTTATGCATCGTATAAACTGATACTGTTAACAATATTAACATAATTATTTACATAAAAGCTAAAATTTTTCATGTGATTAAACATAAGCAAATTTTCATCGTAAAAGGGAAACTTATTATGTAAATTACTTTAATTTTTAATAAATACAAATTTGTGTATCTTCAATCTTCTAGTAATTCCTTATCAGTCTACTCGTTTTAATTTAAATCCTCATATACTTTTACTTGTTAAATCAACAAAAAGAAAAAAATATGCAATTACACCAATAAAATTCAAAGGACAGAAAATGAATGATTCAGAAAAACTTTTATCATGCATCGTACCCATTAGTTGGTCCTTGACTGGTGACCATTTGGACGCAAAGCTAACACAATTTTCGAAGCTGAAGCATTATTAAAAATATGTGACACAAATTTCTTATAATACTTCTTTATTGTATTATTATATTTATTCGATTTGAGAATTTATTTGTTCACCAATTTAAAAGATAATAAAACTATGAAAAAAAGTTCTAACGTTTCAAAATGTTAAGCAGGCATTTTAAAAGCAAAATATTAATTGCTAAATTAGAGAAATATTCAGAATTTAATAAAATTTCAATTAATTTTATTATCTTTTTTAAAAATTTTTTTATTTTTTGATTACTTTTTTGAAGTCTACATTTCTTCTTAATGCTGATTGTATATCCCCTCTCAAATCAAATGTGTCTCAATTCAGAAAATAGTTTTATTTTTCAGTTAATTTCTCTCAACCAAATTAAATAGCTGTTATGAAATTCAAATTCACGTTAATCTAGATTTTGAATTTATTTCTTTGACTCAGCATCTTGAAACTTTTTTTTACACTCTTTTTACAATGATTTCAATTTTTTGAAGTTCCAGTTATTAAGTCATGTTGGATCAAATATTTCCTAAATATAAAGGAATTTCATTACAATTCTACAAACATTTCATACAATTTTACTATTTAACAATGCATAAGATAGATTTATAAATGAATTGCATTTATTATTATAAATAAATCGCATCTTACTATATGTAACTAAAGATGTTCATTCTTTTTTCTCATTTAGTTAAAAAGAGGTGACCAATTTTATAATACTTGCTTAACAAATCAGGTAAAACTTCTATTTTACTGTAAAATTGTTATTTCTGCTTAATAATTTTGTTTTCAACATTGCTTCTCAGTTAATTAATGTTTAAATCGGAAAACATTTTTACTCTGGGAGTCATAATTCTCTTTTACTAACTTAATTAACATGTACTTAAGATTTTTCGTTTCCCATTCTTCATTACGCTTTGAAACTTACCTTTGTACGTAATATTTTAAGCATTTTTAATTTTCACTGACATAAAATTATACATTGTAAACTATCTAAGCATTAATAAGTAATTTTTAAATTAATTTTAAGTCGAGCAAAGTTTTCTGCATTTTATAAAAGTGCATTTTCCATTGACACAAGTCTTTCCCCTACTATGTTAAAAGAAATGATTTAAATAATCATCACGATTATAACAAAATGAAAATATGATTAATAATAAATATTTTGGTAGGTTTTTATACACTATCTTTAGTCTCTTCCTCACTTTTTATATGATAACGTAAATTGAAACAAGACAAATAATTTTATGTATATAATAATTTACAACACACAGCCACACCCAAGGTAAAAAATGAGCCTACGAATTGTTGAATAGAAGATCCAAAGTTTAATTATCAAGCTGCCAGCTAGAGATAAATATTTATTTGTTATTTACATAAAAAATTACCACAATCATTTAATGTAGTCAGAATTAAGCGAAATCAAAATAAATAAATATTTAGGTAGAAAAATAAATGTGTATGTGAGTGCACTCGTATGCTTAATGAACTAATCCAATCACTTAAATAAATAAAAGAAATTATATATTCGTATTAAAATATACTTTAATATGTAAATAAAAAGATTGATGAAATATTATACTATTTATCAATGTAATTTCTAAGCAAAATGAATTCCAGAAATTGAAAATATCATTATCTTTCATAAAACATTTGTTTATTTAAAGCTCCTTATGTCAAAATTCAACTCATTTCCATTTTAAACCAGCTTATTTTTAAGTATCGTGTATCACTAATACAATTACATTATTAATTCATTTAAGTAATTCCGTATAACTCGCAATGAAATTTGAATGTAAATATCAAATTTTCAGCAGTTAAAACCACTTAAATAAAATTATATTCACGAAATTTTTGCAATAAGTACAGTTTTGTCTTTATAAACCCGAAAAGTCAAAAGCTTATATATTTATCAATTTAACTTACTATTATTTTAATTATTTAGTCAACATTTCACTTTTCTTTTTAATTATATTGAGTATATCCTTTTAAAAATTAATTTAAATTTAATGCAGATATTTAAAGAAAACATTTTCTAATGCATATTTTCACTGTTGTAAATTAAAGAGTTATTAATTATTCTTTTAAAATATATTTATTGCTGATTATAATTAATTAATTAATAATAATTATAAATAATAAATAAAATAATAAATTAATTTATAGGAATAAAAAAGTGTGTATTAAAATATGAAATGAGATATTTCAAAACTAAAATATTTCCATATATATTTTAATGCACATATTTTTAATCCTATGAATTATTATTTAAGTTGAAAATATATCTAAAAATCTTTTACACTCTAAAAATATTTCTTTGAAAGTTCCAGACAATTTTAATTGCTTAAATTTATTTAGGTTAAAGTTATTGAATAGAAATCGCAAAATAAAGTTTTTTAGTTTAATATTAAGTGTTATCTTTTAATAAAAAAATTTTTTAATTAAATATTGCAAAATTTTATTTAACTCAAAATGTTATTCTGTTTTCAAAAAAAAAAAAAAAAAAAAAAAAAAAAAAAAAAAAAAAAAAAAAAAATTAAAGGTTTTCTCTATATTATAGTGTTTAAAAAGTTTCTAAGGAATTATAATTTAACTTATATAATTTAAAAACATTCTAATATTTTTCTGAGTAAAGCACATAACTGTCTTATAATTAACTATTATAATATTAATGGATTATTATTAAGGTAGTCTATTTTCAGCCCTGTAATTTCTTTCATGTTTGTGCTAATATTTATCCAGACATCAAGCCCTTAAGCTTGTATGTTTACTTATAATGACTTTGTTACTCTTTTGTGTAAAATACTTGTCATTATATTCTAAATATTTATACATTAGTGCAATATTTTTATTCATTTCCTTTTATGCAAAGAAAACATTTCTTTTTTAACAAAAATATGTACTACATTAGAGAAAAATTTTAAATTCTGATATTAATATTATTTAAATTCAAAAAACAGCATTTATTGGTAAAGAAATATTCGAGTTTTGAAAATCATTAATGATTAATAGTTGAATTTAATAAATATTTGAAATAAAAATGTAGATTAGTTATTAATTAATTAGTTAATCAAGGTGAGAATTATTCAACATATATCAAGCTTATTTAATAAATATTTTTTAACATGAAAAATTAAATTTTTTCGAAACTACAATTAATAGAAAATTTATTAAGTTTAAAATTTATTTCGCATTTATTTTTTTAAATTAAATTAATTATCATATGGTATAACCAAAATAAATTTATAAATTTACAATAATCTTTAAATTACGTTTTTTCTTCTCTTTTATGATATAAAGAGAAATATTATGGACTCTGAAACAATCTTAATCCTCAGTGTTATTCCAAATGAACATTAATATCATTTTCTTTAAATTTCAATTCAACAAAGTTTTCATTTATATTGAAAATATAATAATGAAATACAAACATTTTTACGCCATTACTGCTTATTGCAAATACTGCACATCATAATATTTTTATGAAGTTTAAATATGTGAAAGAATATAAGTATATTATTATTTTCTATGCTGCTTTTCGTAGAAAACATGGTCTTTAATCTACTCTTTAAAGTTGAATGGTTGTTTATTTTGCACAGTTTTATTTGCTTAACTACAAATGAAGTTTTAAAATTTGCGTGATAAAAATTGCTATAACCGAAATGGAAAACGAATTCAGTTGAATAACAAAATGCAAAGTTTCAAAAGTTATTCCGTTGAATAAATAAAGTTTATTCAGAATATAAATATCACTTTTATAAAAAACAACAGTATTCTCTGTCTTATTTTTGCGTTAAAACGCAAACAACGCTGAACAGCACAAAAGAAGCTCTTTGAAAAATAAGATATTTATTTTGTAGAATAACAAATAAAAGTTGTATCAACCCAACAATATAAAAGCAACACATATAATGGCAAAACTATAAGTTATAAAATGCTGCTAAAGTAGATATTGATAACTTTCCCGAAAAACTGAAGTAGTTTTAAATTATAATTAAAAATTTATGTCAGAAATTAAAATTATAAACAATTATTGGTCATGAAAAATAATATATATTACATCTTAATGTAAAAAATTATAGTCAAATATAGCGTTTCAATATAAAATTATTACTTGTAATTATGTGTTTATTGTTACATTTGTGTCATTCGATTCTCTAAGGAAAAGATAATTACATTGAATTTATTAATTTAAATAAATATCAATTTTAACTTAATAAAAAGTTTTTCTACATTTTTTAAGACAGGGAAAAGCAGTTTTTGTGAATTTAATCTGAGCTTGTTAGTTTCAAATACATGATTGTTGATTTGTTAGTTCCAGTTTTAGCTTCTTTATTAAATCTCAAGAATTGGATATTTCAAAGGGATTTTTAAATAAAAAGTTACTGTCTTAAAATGTGCCAAGTTGTATTTTTGTAATGTTTTTTTCATTAGACACTGTGAAACTTAGTTTACAAAAATGTGAAACGAGAGGAATTAACTGTGTTTAATCTTGAGTAACCCTAGAAAATTGTAAAAATTGCGAAAGTACAAGTATGCGGACTATATCCTTAAATTTCAGCATTTAGTTACAGAATTGAAAAAATAAAATAGGGAGAGATTGAAAAGCTTCTTCAGAGAAATATTTCAGAATTATTTTCTGGAATTCTCAAAATTCCAGACAAAGTATATAAATATCAAATAAGGGGTTTAGATTAGATTATAAACATGACGAAGTGAGTGAATTGTAAAGATTGCTTTTCTTTAAAGCTTTGTTTACTTTTACAATTTGAATACTAGTATCTACTGATTAATTCAGAGATTCTGTTTTCTTTTTTTGTGAAGTGTATATAAGTTTTTGAAAATTTCTCTTAAAGTGTTTTTTTTATTATTTGCTAATAATGCTTTTTTTTCTGGCACTGTTTCACCCAATTCTAGAAACAAATAGAAGATAAATCCATATTTAGTGTGAAAAGAATTGATTAAAATTGTAAAAATATATTCATCAAGTATGAGTACTAATGTCATTTCCAAATCCTAGTTTTTGAGTTGAAATTTGTGATCAATAATCCTTAATATCATTTATTTTGTACAATTACACTGACAAAAGCACTCGTAATCACTAAGCAAAATTTAAGCAATCTATATTTTAAACAGAAATTTTTGTCATGTAAGCATAGATGTGAGCATAAGATGTGAGCATATTTTGTAATGTGAATGGAAAAATTATGATCAAATAACCCAATAGCAACCGAATTAGGCTTTTAATTGGTTTCCTTATGAAAAAAAAACTTAACATATTTTTAAAAAAAATAACGAGCATTTACAAATCTAATGCATTCCGTTTACATGAGAAGGCCTCATAAAATAAATTATTTGTTAACGTAAAAAAAATTATGTTGGAGAATTAAAATATTAATAATTTGATGCTCCGAAATGATATATAATATATATATACATAAGCCCAAATATGTTTTCCACTGAGCAAACACTATTAATAATAATTTTTAAATCTTTATTTAAAAAAAAAGAAATTAGTTTACTGGAAAACAAGATTGATATATACTTTTAATTCGTCATTTTTAATTATACATCTAATTTAAAGAAGGTTAAAATTAATTTTCAACAGAATATTCTTCTTGAAAAATTATTTTTGAAAGGAAATATATTCTCTATGAATCACTCCTACAAAAAATTAGTTTAAACATTGGATCCAAACAACATTTTGCAGTTTTCAAAACTTTAAGATTTTACTGACTAAACTCAAATAATGAGCGAATATGAGTTAAATTAAGTCCCCAAGAACACTTGCTATTCAGTTACATGCTACATTGACATCAAAGGCATATGTAATTACCAGGGCATTATCATATCAATACGGCATCAAAGGTAAATATATTTAAGTTTTGCGCTTTCAGTTGATGTTTAATATAGCATAATTAAGGATAATCTAAAAGCAAAAAATTTAATTTTTGCGGGAACTCTCAAAATTTATTGTTTTAATAACATAATTTGTGTGACCACATTGGAGATTAAAATTAGATCTTCGAAGTAATAACTTACAAGACAAAAGAACATGATACAGACTTATTTTAATCAAAAACTTTCAGTAATTGATTTGACTTAATAATCCACATGTGTAAAAAGATAATAATTTATGTGTTATTCATTTCAAATTTCTACTCGATTAGTTTGAGTTTAAATTTTGTAATGTTATCGGTATTAAATATTTGTGTTTTTTTTGAGTAATGTCTAAAATTTTATCTTTGGATGATTGACAGATTCTAAGTAGTCCTAAGAACTTGTCATATTTCCTTACTCTAACCATCTTTATCCTAACCGGTCCACTTTGAAAGCATCTAAGTATATGTCATCTGAGATTCAACGTATGGACCAACCAGTTTTTCTAAGTCCGTAACAATACTTCTCCTACAAGACAAGAAAAAAATATCAGCATGATTTTTTCGAGTATAGCGTCATATGAAAGTTGCGCTTTCAGATGGTTTCTTAATTTATATCTTATTCAATGCTCCCTGATGTGAGTTCTGTATTTTTCATTACTTCCATAATTTAGTGAAGGACTTCTACCCAGAAGCTTTTGTATCAATAAGCATTCTTTCAATATTAATTGAAAAAGTAATACCAAACATATATTTATCTAAATTAAACTACGTCTTTTTATTGAATATTTCGAGACAAAAAATGTCATACATTTTAACATTAAAATTTAACAAGATTTCTCATTAGCAATATAAGCTTTCGTAATTTTATTAAATTTAAGAACAAAATTTAGAAAGTGAACTCGTGATATTCTACGGCTAAATATCGCAGGCTCAAAATGATTCCTTGGATTTCGAAGATACTTTATGAAATGATGGATAAATCAACAAAAAATTAAAATAAATTTTCCAATTTATGCAAAAAAAGAGATCATAAACTTTCTTTTTACTTGAGGAAGAATAAAATTATTTACTTCTTTCAAATTTATATATATATTTTTTTAGGGAAAAAATAAATATCTTTTGACTTTTTTACTGAAATACTTCTTTGTATTAGAGAATAATGTAATTTTTGAATTTAAGTTTCGCTGATAGTTCTCAAAATCAATAAGCACTTCGCAGATAACGCTGACCATATCCTTCTATCTACATTATTCGGTGGCTTACATATCCTAAAAGAGTTATAAATTTTATAAATATTTTACATATTTAATTTCTCTAAAAGAATAACTGCAACTTAATATTTCATTGCTAAGCACAGTATATCATAAAAAATTATTAGTAAATAAAAACAGAATGACCATTTCCTTATTTTCCTTGAAGCACACACACAAATGGTACATAAAACTTAATAATTTTATGAAACGTGTTTATAAAAAAAAATATTTTTATTAAAGAAATAATTCCAATTTACCTTTGTTTAAAATTTGCTCAAATTGGAAATGCAAACTCAAGATCTATATCCAGTGTCATATGTTTGGAATCTTAATCCGAGAAGGGATTCGAACTGACTGACAGTCAAACTGAAAGACAAAGAATGCTGCCCATTCCTCAGTTAATTCAATTCTCTATTGAAAGAGAGTAATTTGAATTAATCTATCAAAAGTATTCATCAAAAAAACTTGGTTATATAATCCTAATCAAATAAAAATGAAACTATTAAAGAAAGAATCAATACATTGGAACACATGACAATTCTTTTTTTATAACTTTAAAATACTTAGAATGCACAATGTACCTTTAATAAAGCAAATCTGCTGTCGTTTTAATTTTAATACATTAGTTGCTTGTATACCTATTACAAAGGGAAAACTAAAAAAAAAAAAAAAACTTTAGGCATAGTTGATTTCAAATCTACTTCAGCTGAAAAGGCAGTTTGGCTAAAATTGTAGCCCTTAGGGAGGTAATAAATATGTAAGATAAAGTTGCCCAAGACTAACTTGTGCAATTCAACTTTTTTTCAGTGCTTTTCTTTCTTACACCATAAATCACATAATTGTAAAGCCGTAACATGTCTTGTCTCCGTAATCTGATTAGTGGAAATGCTTTCGATTTTAAAAACTTTCGATATATTTTTTCATATAAAACGTGTATGTGTGTGTTTAAATCTATATTTACCGATTCTTCTTTTAACTATTGTTGACTGGGAGTTTCTCTTAATAGCTAGAAAAAATAGATTGACTAATTATTTTCTAGAAATTTCTGGAAATGAAATTTGAATTGAGTAGGAGGTAAAGTGTTTTAAATTTTATTATTTTTCTTGGGAACTTCCTAGAGACAAATTTTTTTCTTAATTTATAAAAGATTCTTAAAGACAAATTTACATTCTTTAACTAAATTTGTGAAAAAGTCCTATGATGTAAAATTATTTAATTGCAAAAATAATAATCTGGAAAATAATGAAAGAATTGTACAAATAATTAATTAATATTTCATTAAAGATTATCTTCGAATCATTTCGATATATATATATATATATATATATATATATATATAATAGTATAACAAACCGTGCAAGTAGTTATACAAATTTAACCTTCCTCAAATAAAAGTTGAAAAAAGCTAAGAAATTTGAGGGTTAATTTATTTATCTTCTCAGAATTGTCATGGGAAACAACCATTTGGGTTGCTCTGATGTCTATTTCAGAGAAGAATTTCTTAATCATTGTAAAACACAATAGAATGTGCAACTGAACTCTTTTTTTGGTTTTTTTAAAAGATTTGAACGTGAGGTTTGAGTTAATTTCATAAGCAATCACATTTTATATTAATATTTTTCAGGAAACCTTTTCTTATTGGAAAAATAATCCAATTACTTTATCATTAAAATGCTTGTGTTGTTCAATATTTCATGATAGTCTCTTTTCTCTTATTCAGTACATTTCTGATGCATTAAATATGTAAGTTCTCCCTTTCTTATTTTTAACGATCTATCAAAATAGATAGTTGAACATTTTATTTATTTAATGAACCAGGAAAAAAAGGGTTAAATATTCTGTAT
The DNA here is from genome assembly GCA_026290005.1 of Latrodectus geometricus. NCBI lineage: Eukaryota > Metazoa > Arthropoda > Arachnida > Araneae > Theridiidae > Latrodectus > Latrodectus geometricus. The sequence goes on along the minus strand of JAPDSC010092131.1, from coordinate 263,504 downwards.
TTTTAAACAAATGGCAGAATAGATAAAAACTATTATTTACTTTCAATAAAGGGGCAAAATAAATTTCTAAAGGTACATTTTAGCTTTCGAAAATGTTACAAAACGAATAAATAAATGTTTTCTATTTTTTGAACAAAGTTGCAAAAGAGATAATTGAAAATTTTCCTTATATTTGAAAGTGTAAGAAAAATAGGCAGTCGAAATGTAATCAAATAATTGAGAATCTGCCGGACGTTAAAGATGTTTTTGATAGAATTATTTTTTAATAAGGAAAATTAATTGCTTCTTAATATATTATCTGTATATTTATTCAAAAAATTTAGCTCTCCCAAACAGTTTGTTTTCATTCTTATAGAAAAAAATATTTAAATATATATATTAAGAGCAAGTTTAAGATTTAAAGATTTCCTTATGCTTATTAATACTGTGTAATTAATGCTTTTTTTGACTTCTTTAATTCGTTCAAGGTGAGTTTTTTACAGAGACTTATCTTATATTTATTTAAGCTCTTCTATTGATAAATATTTTATTTTGATAAATAGAACATTATTTTTAAAAGTTAAATACAAATGTATAAAAATATCGTTTACAAGTAATCCCCTACTATGAAAATTAATTTTATGATGATTTAAAATAAAAAAGGAAAATAATTTATTTGAAACATGTTTTAAAAATAATAGTCTCTCTGAATATTATTCTATAGTTTATTCTATGCATTTCAATCGACTATATATTATGCATTTCAATCGACTACGTGATGACTTTGTGCAATATGAATTTGTTTCTTTATATTTTAGCACCATACTAAAATTTCATAAACAACGTAAAAACTTATTTATTATTAAAGATTCTAAATAGCAACTCTGACTCAACTCTGATTATTTCAAGAAATTCATTTCATCTCTGTATTATTAATTATGAATCTTATACAATATCAAAGCCTTTTCTCAAAATTTCATATTTGTTTCCTTCACAGTGTAAATAATACTTTTTTTCATAAAAAGATTGAGAATTATTTATTGTAGTTTATTAATAACTTTAAAACAACGATCTTCTAAAGCAACGACAATATTCTAAAACTGCTTGTGGAGGAAAATACACAAGTATCGTAACTTTAATAAAATTAAGTCAGAAAGTAAAGTTTGAAAGAACAAGAAAATGTTTTCTGAATATTCAGCATTTGAAGAAATTTGAAGCTGAAAAAAGTGGTGAAATTCTAAATATTTAAAATTCGTTTCAATATAAAGTGCTAACTTGGTAGTATTATTATACTTCAAAAGAAAGACTAATGCTTAGCTTTAATTCAAAATAACTTCAAACCACATTGATTTTTATCGTATAATAGCAAGAATATAACACAAGAATAATATTTTGTCAGAAATTGTGTTTATGCCTAAAATAAATCAAATGATAAAAAAATGTAGCTCAAGCATCAAAATTTGAAGTAAAATGAAAAGCATTTTGTAATGATTTTCAAGAATGAAAATAAATATTTGCTATAAGAAATTGATTAATGAATGTTTTTTCATATAATGCAAATGAGTATAGAACACGAAATATAATAATTTGGAAGCTGCAAATTTTATGTAGTTCTAAAGTGATTCATGTATGATTGTTGGTGGTAATAAAGTAAATAATTTTGAGAATATAAAGTTGTTGGGATAGAGATTATTATATTAATTAAACTAAGTAGTTCATTGAATATAATTTTAAGGCACATATATAAAATACTATGCACAATAAACAATTTCGAAATAAAAAAAATTGATTACAAAAATATTTCTTAGCATTTATCAAAGAGAAGTTTAGTGTAAAGCATTCGTCATTCAAGTTACAAACTAACTGAAAAAGTGTTAAAGTAATTGCACTTTTCTTCCGTTATAGAGTTTGTATACGTATGTAACGGTAGCATTGCTATCAATATTTTGTTCATTTCCATCAGAAACAAGTATTTTTGAATCTAACAAAAACAATTTTTGATCTATCAAAAAACATTTGATCTTCAAGTGACACATGAGTTTTGCAGATTGTTTATTTTTACTAATGAGGTTATTTAAATACGTTATTTACGGTGAAATTTCATGAAAATAAATATTTGATGTTCAAATTAACCACATGAAATTAAATTTTCTAAAAAGAAGAAAAATATTATCAAAATTTTTAGATTGCTCTTCAATGTATTTTTAACATATATGCTTTTATTCAAAGTAAATGCTATATTTTTAGATGAAATTTCAACACATTTAATTTTCCTTTAATAAAACATTTCTGCAATAATATTAGATATACTCTTTTTACTCAATAAATATTTTGCTATATTATTTAATTTTCATCAACCCTTAGGTGTCTGTATTAATTTTGAATATTTTTTAAAAGTCCTAGATACCAGCTTTTATTTTATGCAATATTATTTATTTATGTTATTCTATCAAGGGTGTCATCATCACATTGTAATGTAGAAAATTTTATTTAAAATTAGCATTTTAATTCTTAACACGAGGTACTAAAACTTTATACAAAATAATTTTTTAGTTAAATACACAATTCCTTTTCACCAAATATTTAGATAAAACTGCTATCAGCAGATGAAAAGCCGTTTAAAGAAATTTCATTACTGATATATTTTACACAATCACAAAAGGTTAATCTATTAGTCAATTCTGTTGACTAACATTCAAGTACATTATATTCCAAACCCTGCCTTTAGAGGCACATAATATACCTTGACTATCATGGTAGTGGAATTGTTAATGTATAAAAATCAAGTAAAGTTTAAATGTATAAAATGTATAAAAATCAAGTAAAATTTAAAGATTTTTAATAAAAGTCAAAAAAAAGTAAACTTAAAAATTTAAAATTTTTAACTTTAAAATTTTGATTTAAATTTTTTTTTAATTTTTGGACTTTGATGTGCATTTTAAATTTTTGAATCAAGCACTTAAAAATTATTTTGAGACACATATAAGCCTCATCAATGCCTAAATATGAAATATTCCAAATGTTTAATCAGAATTATACATTGAAAATTAAGCGTTTAAGCTTAATTTTTTTTAAAAAAAATATGAATATCATTTATTAATATTAAATTTGACAAATACTACATATTTATGAGATTTATTATAAAATGTTTATCAAGTGCTGAAATGATATATATATATATATATATATATATATATATATATATA
>JAPDSC010092131.1:235770-250698 GCA_026290005.1 Latrodectus geometricus | reverse complement strand
TTTCTTTATAATTTCTTACACATAATTGAACGAGATCTTTTTTTTTTTCATCTAACTTCAATTTTATTTGTTGAAAACACTATACTTTTTCTAGTTATATTCTCAGTTAATCTATAAAACTGAATGAAAATATTATTGCAAATTTGGATATGATCTTAAAGATTCTTAATATAATTTAATCATAACTTGCTATTTCAAAATTGAAACAGGTCAGAAGCAGGAATCACTCTTTTTTTGTACTTCCAAGAACTTGGATTAGGTAGGCACTCTATCAAATAAATATAATTGTGCAATTTTATTTGGTTACTAAATTCAAGTATTGCTAATTTAAGAGACAGAAGATAAAAAGATGTGTTATAAGCTTGCTGCTATATTTAAAAACATTTCTTATAGTATAGTCTCTAGTAAACATTTAATGTCATTTCTAAGTATTTAATGAATATAAGTATCTTTGAATATCCACCATATTATTTACAGATTTAGTTTGGTAAATGAAATGTTATAATGAAAATTTGTGCATCATAGTAAGTGGACAACCACAAGCAGTTAATAAAAGCTTGCAGAATGCATTTGCTCTAATAATCCTAGCCATTCAATTCTAGCATGCATTTTCTAAATTGAGTATCCAAACATAGGAAAACTATAGATTAATGTGCACTAAATTAAATTACAGTGGAATGAACATACAACGTAATTAAAGAATCGTTACTTACATCTCATAATATTTGACATATTACATGAAACAATTTTATGAAATTAAATCATAAATGAAATATTGAAAATATACTTATGTTTGCGAATGTTATTTTATGTACTGAATAAAAAAAACCGGTATACTAAGTTTTCACTCTGTGTTATAAAGAATATTTAATTCAAGAGATATAAATTTGAATGACAAATAAAATTATGCTTTTGCTAACAAAAAGAATTAAAGTATATGAAAACTTCAAAATCTTTTTTTACATTATCCGAATAAAAAAGATTTATTACTTCCTGTGAAATAAATATTCTAACGTAAATAGAGTTCGTTATATATATAAATTATTTGTTGCACAATTTCTTCATATCTGAGGATATAATTTCACATTCTCTAAATCATACTATAATCATAGGATATATTTGTATGGTTTCCAAGCACTTCAAAATTCTGTAATCCACAATAGTTTATTTTAAAACTTTAACTAAGATTTAACACCACATCGATAGAAATGTAACAATGCTGAAAAATTAAATGTTTAAACACGCTAATCTATAACTTACTTTAAAAATTCTTGAAAAAGTTATAGTATCTTCATCTGCTTTTTTCAATTCTTGCAGTTCCCAATATTCTATAAGAAACTACTATTATTTAAATTTATGTATTAATAAAAGAGAAAATCCAAGTAAAAATCCAGTTAAATCATAAACGCTATCCAAATATCAGCAAAATAATGATTCCTTCCTCATAACTGGTGAAATATAAAATGTAACTTATTTATTATTTTTATACATAAATTTACTACACAATTATTAAAAAACAAAATTACGAACGACTACTTCATAAACGAATTGTATCGTTTAAAATTAAAAGCCAATGATATTATATGGTATCATATCCATTATGCTGCTCATCAACATATGGTGAACAGTCAAAAAGAAACTTATAAAACTGAAATATGTATATATTCACTAAAATATATAAAAAAAATATTTTGTTTTCTTATTTCAAACAATATTATTCAATGATTTAAAATGTTAATCAAAAGATATAGCTTCTTAAAGAAAACCAAAATTTTTTCTTAATGTTTTTTAATCATGTTTACAGTAATTAATTGTTCTAAATATCATCATTATTGATTTGTTAGCAAAATATTTGAACATGAAATCAACTAAATTCTTACAAATAACTATTTAATCGTAGAACTCCAAAACTTAAAAGCAATACAAATTAATCAAAGTTGGGTTAATATTTTATTTTATGATATTTTTTAAACTTTCATTTTTTCAAATAGTTCTATGGAAAAATGGAAGAGTACTTCAAAAAACTGAAGTATATTTCTTTAGAAAATAAAAGAATGTTTCAGTTTTAAAAATAGAATGTGTATAGAAGAAAAAATATTACTCTTTTGTTCCTCCTATTTATTTTTTATTTTTAAAACTGAAGCTCTTTCTTTCCTGATACATTTTTAAGCCATTACATCTTTAGAAATTGTATCTGGGAGAAATGATTCATAATATCAACAAACAATTGGTTTAAGTATTTAATAAAAAGAACAGAATTTACTTATTTTTGATAAATAATTATGAATTAGGGAAATTTTTATACTTTGAATACTTTTGAGAAATGATTTATATTTTTATCATTGATATATTAGGTTGCGAAAAAAGTAATCCATTATTTTTTTCGGTAGACGTCTGTAGTGATTAATATCTCGTGAGGTATCTATCAAACAATTTCAGATTTATGCTCGTTGGAAAGGTGACATTTGACACTAAAATATCATCTTGCGGTTTTTTGTTTGATTCATTCAGTTACGAGTACAAGGTTTTAAAAATGGAAGACAACAAACAGAAAATTCGATACAATTTCGTTTTTCTCTTGTAACGGTGAATAAGATAGCCGGGTGGCTAAAATTGTGAAAGGTGTTTATTGTCCTATATAAGACTGTAACCACCAGTTACGTACAATTTTTGTTTCGTCGATTCCGTTCGGGTATTTTTGATGTTAGAGATGCACCTCGCATGTGGATACAGCATCGTCGAAAATGTCTATAAAATATCAAAAATGATCGAAGTTAACCGCATGTCAGCAGTCGTAACGCGCAAGACCTAAAAATCTACATGACAGCTGCTTTAAACATTTTTACAAAGTGAATCCAAAAGAAGTTACATAAAGTTCACGTAAAAATAATGGATTTCTTTTTCCCCAAACTAATATTAGATAAAAAAAATGTTATAGGCAAATTCACTTGCAAACATTGGACGCAATGGTCTGGTTGGTTAGGGCGTTTTCATTACCTGAAGAGTGTGGGTTCGATTCCTTGCGTACCCGAAGATCCATCTATTTTATAATGGCGACTGGGCACATAAAACATGTTGTGGTTACAAAGTCCTACATGTTACCATTCAAAATTTATACCTCCAGGAGTGTTAGGAGCTAGGTTTTCGGTCTTCTTTGGGTACCTATCTTTAAATTGGAATACCCAGATGGTGCTGCCATCTATGAGCCAAATTCGTATTTCCCCCCTCTAAGGGGTGTTGTGTTCAAAAACGAAACACTTTCTGACTTCATTCACCCAGTCCCTGACGAGCGGGCTTGGCTTCGCAAAGTGTCATAAGTAACAATAACAACTTGCAAATATTTTTCTATTAGCTTATCAAGGCTATAAGATGAATGTATCTTTTAAATTGTATATATTAACTAATACAATTTAGAAAAGAGTTTTCATGTAAAACAAAAACTTAAACACATGTGTCATTTATAAACATAGATTTATTAGAAATTAAAAGCATAACATTCATAGTATATATTTTTAAGTAAAAAAGCATACCAGTGTGGCAATAAGATGGAATTTCTGGAACTAATTTCTTATTTTGTACAGGTGCCCTACTGCTTCACGCTCAAGTGATTCATTCCGCAAGTTTAGATTTGTTCCTTTTTTCCATTGAGAAGAGGTGGCTGTTTGACAGAAGGAAATGAAGTCATTTTATTTATCTAGAGGAAAAAAACTTTAGTTTTAATGATTAAGCTTAGAAATATACTTGTCGGGCAGAATAAATATAAGAAAAACTTCATTAAATTAGGAATTTCGTTTAGAGGTTTCATTAAATTAACGAACATTAGACACCTGCAACCGAATCTGAGGAATGATCAATTAAGAAGAATTGATCATTATTTTTCGAAAGCTTCAATCAATCCATTTTATTATTTTTGTTGCCAATTTGTTACTTCTTAATTAATAACTTAAATATGAAAGAAGAGATGTTTTTACTAATCTTTTACTCAGTTAAATACGTAAAAATAATCTTTATATAAAATTTAGATTTTAATTATATGGATTTGTCTATTATTGAATTGAGTTTTATTTATGATATTAATACCTTTAAAGTATATAAAATCATTAAACTATTCTCTGAAACCAATTGCTTTCTATTTGATTGATTTAATTTTATTCTCAAATTATTTAAAATCATTTTTCTACAAATTATGTACATTGCTAAAATTTCTATCTTTAAGAAAGATTAAGAAGTCTTAAAAAATGTCTTAATTTTTCTATAAAAAAATTAACTTATTCTGAGCAAAATAACTTTGGTATGTGGTATTTATTTAAATATAAATTTAAAAAAATATTTTAACGTATAATTTGCAAAGATTTAAATCATATTTTTTATAAAATATTTGTTTATCACAGTATTTTATATTTTAAAATTAACTGATTGTATATTCAATTAAATTTCATGCAAATATCTACTCATTGTTTAAAATTTTAATTATGATTAAACTATTGAAAATTAAGGATTATTATTATTACTGATAATTATATGATTTTTTTCTTGCCATTTTGGTTATATTTTACATAAAATATATTAACAATATAAATTGCTAATTAATTTTACGACAATGTTTGGAAAATGTACGTAACTAATTGAAAGTAAAAATTTGACCTTAAGATTAAAAATCAAAAGTAGACATAAATGTAAAAGTAAAAAAATATATTTATGTTTATCTAAAAATAATCAATTTTAATCAAAATTTAACAGAATGAAATCTATTTCTAAATAAATTCTTAACAGCAAGAGTTTGCTTGTATTTCTTCACATGTAGTCAAACTTTGAATAAAGTCAGATATGTTAATTATCATTCGGCTGTTTATCATAATTGCAACTTAGATCCCAAATTTTATTAATAAATAAATATTAGCATAAGAAATAAATAGCAGATTTTAGCTTAATGATGTTTAGATTTTAAATATTCAAGTGTTTGAGTTACATTGATTTTATTTTGCTTATATTTTTATGTTTCAAATCCTAAAATATTTTCTTAATCTCTATTATATGCAATGCAAAAGGAGAAAAAAACCAATGAGCAAAATGTTGTCTAAATATCTCACACACAAATAGAGCATCATAAATAGCTACACTATTATAATTTTAGTTTGATTTGTTTTCACTCAATTATTTTGGTCCCATTAACATGTTGTGTTAATAACATGATGAAAATGACATCTGCTTTCTAAAATTAGCGTAAAATTATGAAAATAATTTTACTTTGCATTTGAATATAAAACTTGTTAAAAATTTATAATCAATGTGAATGTTTTTGAAAAGACGTAACTTGATAAACTATAATTTTTGACTCAAACTATAAAGTCGTCAAAAGATTATTAGAAAACATAAACAGACAGTATTATCTTTTTTCTAATGCATATTCAATAAATTTTAAATCTCGAAACAAACTTATTTTTGATTTGTTCATTCATTCATTGAAAATGTTCCAATACAATCAGTATGATAAAATACATGAACAAAACGACTTGTATATGGAAGCATCCTACTTTATTTACAATAAATTACTGAAAATAAACTGTGATGAAAAGTAAGCGAAATTTAATTCATTGTGCAAAAAATAGGCAGAAATATACACAATATTTCCCATAATTAAAATATATAAGTATTATTAACATTAAGACTTTCCGTACAACTTTGATATACCTCCCAAAAAAAATTAAGCGCCCAATCTGGCACTCCCTACGGACTTTTTAGGGTTGCTGTTTCTTATTTTGGAGTTGTTAATTTAGGTATTTTACGCTTTTAGGTTTTTGCTGCTGCCAAATTTACTATTTTCTTCTATTTTGTACCATTTTTTTTAAAGTTTTTTATGTATTAATTATTTGTATTTAGCGAGAATCCATCTTGGCAAGAGAAAAAAAGCATCAAAAACAGGTATTTTGCTTGGCAAGAAAAATAGTCTCCAAATTTCCGATTGGGGACGTATATTAAAATAGTTCCAGGCTTTCTTATGTAAATTTAAGAAATCTTGTTTTTGTTCATATAAGAATATAAACAGTAATATTTGTTGACAGAATTGGTTACCTAATTTATTAACTAACAAATTTTATTGTTGCAAAACTTGTTAATACATAACAATAAAAATTTTCTTATTACAATCTGTTATTTCAAAATTAAATTTTTTTTATCATATACTATATTAAAAATTTATATTTTAAATTATTTTTTAATTAAATTAATCTTATTTCCCTTATTTTGTATTTATATAAAAAAAACATTTCTGCTTATACTTTTTTAAAAATAATTTTTACTACATTTCTGATATTTTAAAGAATTTAAAGTGGATTTAGTTTTCCATCCGCTTTGCTCATTTATATTTTACCAATTCAGAGTGATTAATTTATTTTTGCCTCACTTTTTTGCCTCTTTTCTTAATTACCTTAATGCATAAGTTATCAACTCAACTTGTTACATTTCAACAATTTTTCATCACACTTTCCCAAATTCTTTAATTCCAGTGCTATTCACTACTTTTAACACGCCAAGTTAATTCAAAAAGTTTTCTTTGCTTATGCATCCATTATTCATTCTAGCACGTTTTGTTTCAAGAACAAGAGAAATGGTATGTTTCTGTAAGTTTGTTTCGCAAATTTTAAGAAGTAAAGGAAATGTACCTTTTGTCAATTAATCACAAATGAACATTGACAAAAGGTACATTTCCTTTACTTCTTAAAATTTGCGAAACAAACTTACAGAAACATACCATTTCTCTTGTTCTTGAAACAAAACGTGCTAGAATGAATAATGGATGCATAAGCAAAGAAAACTTTTTGAATTAACTTGGCGTGTTAAAAGTAGTGAATAGCACTGGAATTAAAGAATTTGGGAAAGTGTGATGAAAAATTCTTGAAATGTAACAAGTTGAGTTGATAACTTATGCATTAAGGTAATTAAGAAAAGAAAAGTGAGGCAAAAATAAATTAATCACTCTGAATTGGTAAAATATAAATGAGCAAAGCGGATGGAAAACTAAATCCACTTTAAAATATCAGAAATGTAGTAAAAATTATTTTTAAAAAAGTATAAGCAGAAATGTTTTTTTTATATAAATACAAAATAAGGGAAATAAGATTAATTTAATTAAAAAATAGTTTAAAATAAAATTTTTAATATAGTATATGATAAAAAAAAAATTAATTTTGAAATAACAGATTGTAATAAGAAAATTTTTATTGTTATGTATTAACAAGTTTTGCAACAATAAAATTTGTTAGTTAATAAATTAGGTAACCAATTCTGTCAACAATTATTATTGTTTATATTCTTATATGAACAAAAACAAGATTTCTTAAATTTACATAAGAAAGCCTGGAACTATTTTAATATACCTCCCCAATCGGAAATTTGGAGACTATTTTTCTTGCCAAGCAAAATACCTGTTTTTGGTGCTTTTTTTCTCTTGCCGAGATGGATTCTCGCTAAATACAAATAATTAATACATAAAAAACTTTAAAAAAATGGTACAAAATAAAAGAAAATATTAAATTTGGCAGCAGCAAAAACCTAAAAGCGTAAAATACCTAAATTAGCAACTCCAAAATAAGAAATAGCAACCCTAAAAAGTCCGTAGGGAGCGCCAGATTGGGCGCGTAATTTTTTTTGGGAGGTATATCAAAGTTGTACGGAAAGTCTTAATGTTAATAATACTTATATATTTTAATTATGGGAAATATTGTAGGTATTTCTGCCTATTTTTTGCACAATGAATTAAATTTCGCTTACTTTTCATCATAGTTTATTTTCAGTAATTTATTGTAAATAAAGTAGGATGCTTCCATATACAAGTCGTTTTGATCATGTATTTTATCATATTGATTGTATTGGAACATTTTCAATGAATGAATGAACAAATCAAAAATAAGTTTGTTTCGAGATTTAAAATTTATTGAATATGCATTAGAAAAAAGATAATACTGTCTGTTTATGTTTTCTAATAATCTTTTGACGACTTTATAGTTTGAGTCAAAAATTATAGTTTATCAAGTTACGTTTTTTCAAAAACATTCACATTGATTATAAATTTTTAACAAGTTTTATATTCAAATGCAAAGTAAAATTATTTTCATAATTTTACGCTAATTTTAGAAAGTAGATGTCATTTTCATCATGTTATTAACACAACATGTTAATGGGACCAAAATAATTGAGTAAAAAACAAATCAAACTAAAATTATAATAGTGTAGCAATTTATGATGCTCTATTTGTGTGTGAGATATTGAGACAACATTTTGCTCATTGGTTTTTTTTCTCTTTTTGCATTGCATATAATAGAGATTAAGAAAATATTTTAGAAATTAAAACATAAAAATATAAACAAAATAAAACAATGCAATTCAAATACTTGAATATTTAAAATCTAAACATCACTAAGCTAAAATCTGGTATTTATTTCTTATGCTAATATTTATTTATTAATAAAATTTGAGATCTAAGTTGCAATTATGATAAACAGCTGAATGATAATAAACATTTTTGACTTTACTCAAAATTTGACATTATGTGAAGAAATACAAGCAAACTCCTACTGTTAGGAATTTGTTTAGAAATAGATTTCATTATTTTAAATTTGCTTAAATTTGATTATTTTTAGATAAACATAAATATTTTTTTTTACTTTTACATTTATGTCTAGTTTTGATTTTTAATTTTATAGTCAAATATTTACTTTCAATTAATTACATACATTTTCCAAACATTGTAAAATTAATTAGCAATTTAGAATGTTAATATATTTTATGTAAAATATAACTCAAATGGCAAGAAAAATCATATAATTATCAGTAATAATAATAATCATTCATTTTCAATAGTTTAATCATAATTAAAATTTTAAACCATGACTAGGTATCTGCATGAAATTCATTTGAATATACAATCAGTTAGTTTTAAAATATAAATTACTATGAAAAACATGATTTAAATCTTTCCAAATTATATATATATAATTTTTTTTCCAATGGCAAGCACTCTTGAGCAAGTATATTAGCCCATTTGCCGCAAGAATAACAGAAACTGCTATTCATTTTATTGTTACCCGGTGGGCACCTGTGAACCAAGTCACGGAGGAACGAGTAGCAAGGCCCACGCCACACCACCACAAACCCGTTTATAGGTAGGGTGGGCCACAATCATCTGAGGAAAGGACAAGCAACACAGAGAAAGAAAGAGAACGTACATCCATACCCGAGCCGAGATTCGTACCCAGGTTCTCCCCATCAGTAGTCTGTAACGCTAACCACTAAACAGGTTAGGTGGCTCAAATTACATGTTAAAATATTGTTTTTTAATTTATATTTAAATAAATACCAAACACAGAAAATATTTTGCTCATAATAAGTTAATTTGTTTTTATAAAAAAATAAAGAAATTTTTGTTATCTCTTCTAAAAATTCTAATCTTTCTTAAACATAGAGATTTTAGTAATGTATATAATTCGTAGAGAGAATAAAATTAAATCCATCAAATAAAAAAAATTGGTTTCAAAGAATAGTTTAACAATTTTATGTACATGAAAGATATTAATATCATAGATAAAATTCTATTCAATAATAGACAAATCCATATAATTAAAATTTAAATTTTATGTAAAATTTATTTTTTGTATTTAGCTGAGTAAAAGATTAGTAAAAACATCTCAGCTTCAAGCATTCATATTTAAGTTATTAATTAAGAAGTAACAAATTGGCAACAAAAATAATAAAATGGATTGATTGAAACTTTCAAAAAATAATGATCAAATCTTCTTAATTCATCATTCCTCTTATTCGGTTGCAAGTGTCTAATGTTCGTTAATTTAATGAAACCTCTGAGCGAAATTCCTAATTTAATGAAGTTTTTCTTATATTTATTCTACCCGACAAGTATATTTCTAAGCTTAATCATTAAAACTAAAGTTCTTTTCCTCTAGATAAATAACATGACTTCAATTCCTTCTGTCAAACAGCCACCTCTTCTCAATGGAAAAAGGAACAAATCTAAACTTGCGGAATGAATCACTTGAGCGTGAAGCAGTAGGGCACCTGTACAAAATAAGAAATTAGTTCCTGAAATTCCATCTTATTACCAAACTGGTATGCATTTTTACTTAAATAAATACTTTATTGGCCATGTAGAAAGGTAAGATCTTTAAATATAAGCGACAATCAAGATTTAAATTTATCAAGCAAACTCGATAAATCATCATGAATGTTAAGTTTTCTATTTCTAATAAATCCATATTTATAAACGACACATATCTTAAGGTTTTTGATTTACATAAAAAGTCTTGCCTAAATTTCATTGTTTAATATAAAATTTAAAAGAAAAATTCATCTTATAGCCTTGATAAGCTAATAGAAAAATGTTTGTAAGCTGTTATTGCTACTTATCACACTTGACGAAGCCATGTCCGCTCGTCAGGGACTGGGCGCAGGAAATCAGAAAGTATTTCGTTTTTGAACAAAGCACCCTTTACGAGGATGGAAGTATGACTTTGGCTCATAGATGGCAGCACCATCTGGGTATTCCAATTTAAAGATAGGTACCCAAAGAAGATCAAAAACCTAGCTCCCCAGGAAGCATTAACTTGAAATGATAATGTTGAGATCTTTCGACCACAACATATTTTATGTGCCACAGATGCCATTATTGAACACGATGGATTTTCATATAAGCAGGGATTCGAACTCACTATGTTCCAGTAATGAAAAGCAATGACCTAACCAACCAGACCAATGCGGCCCATGTTTGCAAGTGAATTTGCTTATAATGAATTTTTTTATATAATATTACAATGATAATTTCTTTTAAGAAATAATAAATCATTTCTTAAAAGTATCCAAAACATAAAAAGTTCCCTGATTCATAATTATGTATCAAAAATAAGTAAATTCTGTTTTTCTAATACTTAAAGCAATTGTTTGTGAATATTATGAATCATTTCTCCCAAATACAATTTCTAAATATATAATGGCTTAAAAATGAATCAGATTCCGGAAAGGAAAGAAAGAGCTTCAGTTTTAAAAATAAAAAATAAACAGGAGGAACAAAAGAGTAATATTGTTTTTTTCTTCTATACACATTCTATTTTTAAAACTGGAACATTCTTTTATTTTCTGATGAAATATACTTCAGTTTTTTTGAAGTACTCTTCCATTTTTTCATAGAACTATTTTAAAAAATGGAAGTTAAAAAAATATCATGAAATAAAATATTAACTCAAGTTTTATAGTTTGTATTGCCTTTAAGTTTTAGAGTTCTACGATTAAATAGTTATTTGTAAGAATTTAGTTTATTTCATGTTCAAATATTTTTGCTAACGAATCAATAATGATGGAATTTAAAATATTTAATTACTGTAAACATTATTCAAAAACATTAATTAAAAGTTTTTGCTTTCTTTACGAAACTATCTTTTGATTAACATTTTAAATGATTGAATTATGTTGTTAGAAATAATAAAACAAATTAATTGTTTTTTATATTTTAGGGAATATATACATATTTCCCTTTTATAAGTTTCTTTTTGACTGTTCACCATATGTTGATGAGCAGCATAATGGATATGGTCTCATATAATATCATTGGCTTTTAATTTTAAACGATACAATTCGTTTATGAAGTAGTGGTTCGTAATTTTGTTTTTTAATAATTGTGTAGTAAATTCATATATAAAAATAATAAATAAGTTACATACATTTATTATATATTTTCTTTTCCTGATTGAATTTTAGTCAATTACCCTTTTTTTACTTGGATTTTCTCTTTTATTTGTAAATAAATTTAAATAATAGTAGTTTCTAATGGAATATCGGAAACTGCAAGAATTGAAAAAAGCAGATGAAGATACTGTAACTTTTTCCAAGATTTTTTAAAGTAAGTAATTTCTGGTCGAAGTTACTTTATGTTTACCTGTTTAAACACTTAATTTTTCAGCATTGTGACATTTATATCTATGTGGTGTTTACTCGTAATTAAAGTTTTAAAATAAACTATTGTGGATTACAGAATTTTGAAATGCTTGGAAACCATAAAAATATATCCTATGATTACAGTAAGATTTAGAGAATGTGAAATTATATCCCCAGATGTGAAGAGATTGTGCAACAAATAATTTATATATATATATATAACGAACTCTATTTACTTTAGAATATTTATTTCACAAGATGTAATACATCTTTTTGATTCGGATAATGTAAAATAAGATTTTGAAGTTTTCATATAAAGTAATATTTACTTTAATTCCTTTTGTTAACAAAAGCATAATTTTATTTGTCATTCAAATTTATATCTCTTGAATTAAATATTCTTTATAATACAGAGTAAAAATTTAGTATACCAGTTTTTTTTTATTCAGTACATAAAATAACATTCGCAAACATAAGTACATTTTCAATACTTCATTTATGATTTAATTTAATAAAATTGTTTCATGTAATATGCCAAATATTGTGAGATGTAAGTAACGATTCTTTAATTATGTTAAATGTTCATTCTACTTTAATTCAATTTAGTGCACATTAATCTATAGTTTTCCTATGTTTGGATACTCAATTTGGAAAATGCATGCTAGAATTGAATGGCTAGGATTATTAGAGCAAATGCATTCTACAAGCTTTTATTAACTGCTTGTGGTTGTCCACTTACTATGATGCACAAATTTTCATTATAACATTTCATTTACCAAACTAAATCTGTAAATAATATGGTGGATAGTCTGGAAATTCAAAGATACTTATATTCATTAAATACTTAGAAATAATATTCACTGTTCACTAGAGACCATAGGAAATGTTTTTAAATATAGCAACAAGCATATAACACATATTTTTATCTTCTGTCTCTTAAATTAGCAATACTTGAATTTAGTAACCAAAAATAATTGTACAATTTTATTTATTCGATAGAGTGCCTACCTAATCCAAGGTCTTGGAAGTACAAAAAAAGAGTGATTCCTGCTTCTGACCTGTTTCAATTGTGAAATAGTAAGTTATGTTTAAATTCTATTAAGAATCTTTAAGATCATATCCAAATTTGCAATAAGATTTTCATTCAGTTCTAAAGATTATCTGAGAATATAATTAGAAAAAGTATAACGTTTTCAACAAATAAAATTGAAGTTTGATGAAAAAAAAAAGATCTCGTTCAATTATGTGTAAGAAATTATAAAGAAAAAGTTATGTCTTTATATTGTTAACTTAGGTTGTTTTTTAATTGTATTACAAAAATAATTTTAAAAAATTTTACTTAAATAAAATCGTTTGGAGGCACATGTTTAGTAAAATCCGAATTCACCTCATCTTTTATTGTTTGACTTCTCTTTAAAAAATTGTGTCAGAAATCACGCTGAAAAATGTGCACAGTGAATATTAATACTCACCTTTGCAGAATAAATAGTGATCCCTTTATTAAATTTAATATTGTGTAATCAGCTTGATATAGCATGATTTACCTCCACATGATGTCAATCTAGTGAAACGATTCCGGTTGAAAATATTTGATCAAACCAGAGTTATAAATCAGAAATAGAGGAAACGTAAACACTGATATTTCCTGACCTCTATTTGGCTGATTTTTAATTGTGGGTGTGATATGAAAGTATCTGTGTATCATTCACTTATTTATGTATCATTCACTTATAGTAAAACGATTCCGGTTGAAAATATTTGATCAAAGCAGAGTTATAAATCAGATATAGAGGAAACGTAGACACTGATATTTCCTGACCTCTATTTGGCTGATTTTTTAATTGTGGGTGTGATATGAAAGTATCTGTGTATCATTCACTTTTTTTTGCTATACTTTAACATTAGCTGGACTCAAACATTCTGTATCTCCTAATATTCCTGCAATTCACTCGACATGTGATAGAGGGTACCAAATGTCAAGTTGAACACTTGTTATTGTATTAATAAATAAACAGAATATAGTCATATCCTGTTCACTGTTCTTTGGCTCGTCAACGCACCCTCTAAATAATATTTTTTCTGACTATCGCTGTTTTGCTTGTAACAAAAGCTGACTTCTTGGACTCCTTACTTGCAAACTGCGTATCTATATGAAAATTATTTCAAAATTGCTTTATCAGATAACAACATGTTATGGTATTTCGAAAATTAGAAAGTTTACTTGATATGGAAAAAAGTAAATTAAAACATACGACAACGATTGGAATTGGAATAAATTAAACTCATTTTCAATAAGCTAACCTGTTTACCATCATTACAAATTGATATGCATTTTCTTATAAAATCAGGTACAATTAAGCCTAACTCCAAGAAAACCAGATTATTCCGTTTCTAATACGCAACCACCATCTTTTGACAAATAAAAATAAGTAAACCTTTTCGTAACAGAATTTATTCGTCTAGCTTCAAATGATAGTTTTTTTCCAAGATTAGATACACCATCTGGATATCACAAATAGTAAAAAAAACAAAAAAGAGTTCGGAAATGGATATCCTATATTATCAGCATTAACTTGGATTTGTTTCGGAGTTTACCACAATAAATCTTTTGACAAATAACTACAATACTTAAAGAGAAACACAGGAATACTTAAGAATACTGCAATTCAAAAGAATACTCTAATTTAAAAATTCAGATAATGTTGGACTTTGTTAAACGAGAAAATCCATTATTTTCTATTGATTATTTAATTTTTAGAGTTGAAGGAAAAAAATGTTTAAAATAAATTAGTGGAAAAACATTGTTTAAAAAATTATGTTCAAATTTTAAGAACAACTTCATTTAATATTTAATAAGAAAACTAAAAAATCTCAAATGTAAATTTGCTTACAATAGCTTGATATTCTATAAAGACTATCTTAATTTATTCAGGCACATATACGTGTGTGTGTAATATATATATATATATATATATATATATATATATATAT
>JAPDSC010092131.1:222686-235670 GCA_026290005.1 Latrodectus geometricus | reverse complement strand
TATATATATATATATATATATATATATATATATATATATCGTTGAATTGAGTAAACGTTCAATTTATTTATCTGCAGATTCCCCTAAATTAACATCAATTACTCGGAAATTGCATAACAATTGTTTGTGGTATGCGTCTCTATCATCTCTTATCATATAATCGAGTTTGTATCACGATTGATAACATTTTCTTAGATAATTGTTCTAGTATTTTCTTTTTTTTACTGCAGAACTTAAATCGTTTTTCTTATGTTAAATTTGGAAATTCAAATTTCGCACTTTAATCTAAGAGAAAAAAGATTACTTTTTAAAGAAATATTAACGATAAAAGATTCAATAATTCAATCACACAAAAATAATCATTCTTGGAATACTGATTCAGAATTAAAATTCTATTAATTTCAGTGTCTTTCAACTGGCTACGTTTAGCAGAAAAAACAAGATAACTCAGATATTGTTCTTGCACTCGATTAAGTGCAATAATTAGATGTTATTCTGTGTATTTTAGTGGACAGAAGTAGGGAATCAAAGTTACAACAATCTGTTCTACATTCTGCCATTGTAACAATCTGGTCTACATTGTTATTCTAAATTCAATGTGTTTTTATTCTAATTCTTTACAAGGGAAATTGTACATGAAATAAAAAATGGAAAATGATGAACGTATTGACAAAATAACTTTAAAAATTGCATATTAAAAGTTTTTGTGGTGTAAAGGAATAATTTATTAAGTATAATATTTTTATATGTTCTTTTTTTATGTCGAATCAAATGAAATCAGGAAAATCAGCTAATTTCATTCTTATATTATGGAACTGAATGCACTGTAATATATGCTTTAAATGTTTAGTTCGCTTTTGTGATAAAATATGATTTTTCGGATAAAAATAAAGTGATTTACTCAATCATAATTGTTAATTACATTTTATAGGACTTTAAAAATGTTAAATCAGTATTAGCAAATTATTTTAATGTAGAAAACTACCGATCTCAAGGTTTCGTTATAACAAGACAAATAAATGCAATAAGAAAAATTAATAATTCATAAGATATTACCCCATTTTTTAAGAATTTTAGAAAAAAAATCACGAAAATTCTACGGAAACAAAAAGGTAAAATATTATTTTAGTTGAAAGGATTATTTTACCTTCTTAATTATAAATTTTTTATCGAATTCCACATTGAGACCTAAAGAAAAACCTCATTAAAATTATCGATAAATTATTTTGTATTTTATCATTGGGCAAAAAAATACTGAGTTACGCTTATAACAAAAAGATTGCGCTGTACCATCGATGTTCCTTAAAGGTAGTATTAGTTTTTTAAAAAAAATAAAAATAAAAAATGGTTACTCTTAATAATAAACTAATTTAAATATTGTAAGTTAAATTTAAAATAAATAAATAAAAAAATTAAACTCAGAATAATTGGGTATTTGCATAAAACCATATTCATTTAATTATTGTTGTTCATTACATTTAGAATCTTCATTAATATTGAAGACACCGTTATAGTTTTTATACAAAATGCAAATGATATTTAAGTGAATTGTGATTTTTCGTATAAATTAAAGAATTGTAATGCATTCAAATTTTTGTTTTTTATTTAAATAATTTAAATAATATTTGTTATTTTTTAAAATGTAATAAAAATAATGGTTGGTGCATTAAATTATGTTAATCATTTACGTATATTTAGGGGTAAATATGCTTTTATTTCGAGCCAGTTTAATATAAATTATGGATGCTAAACCTTAAATGAAATTTTAATGTTTGTAAAGTAATTAATATTTTTATAAGCGATCATTAAATTGTATTTTTTTGCTAAAATTTAATGTATATTTTATTAAGTATTTTTATTTCCATTAAATATTTAACATGAATGATTTTCAAACTTTATTTATGGAACATTATACAGTTTGAAAACTAAACAAAAATATAATTTTTGGAGTTAAATCTTGAGACACATCAAAAATTTCTTTAATCCTCAATTTCTTCTACCGTAATTTATTTTTTATTTTAAATATTAAATCGTCGAGAAGGGAAAACGTATTAATATATTTCAATGATGTAAGCCATTTACAGTTTCATTGGCTCTGAATTTGGATTTTTTATTTATATGTCAATATTATGAGTACATCATTAAGCGTCGTACTTATGGTTTAATATAAAAGTATACTCACACACACATAGTATTTTAGGCAGTAAAATTAATGGTATTCAATTGGAAAAAAAATAGTTGTTTCATATTTAATGATTACCTATAATTTTTTATTTGAGTTTATATATTTTTATATTTCTAATAGTAACTACAAAATATTTCAAAGAATACACGTAAAATAAGTGAAAAGGAGCTATTTATATTTTAAAATTATTTCCTCAATGATATTATAACACTTTAATACTATAAAACGGTATATATGTATATCTAAATAATCTTAAGCCAAAAGTAGAAACCATTGCCTGCAGAAATTAATTTTGTATAAATATTTAAGACTTAAAAGGAGTCTTATTTAACTAAAGCTAAATTATTGCTTTGATTCAAACATAAATATTCAAACATTCCTTAAATTTGTAATATTTTTTTTAATAATCAGCTATTTATAGAAATGTATTGTGTGTTATCTTAACTGAAATATATTTTACATTTAATATAGTGGATTAATTTCAGGATTTACGAGTGAGAGTTTTATTAAATTCTCCTTACCTTTTTAGGAAACGGAAAAAAAACTACATGTATCAACTAAATGTCAACTGCATGTATATTCTTTGCATTTTTTTGGTCACATTTCTGATCATTAAACTTTACAATACATGAATTCATATTGTAGATAAGTGGCTATTAAAATTTATTGTAACGAAGACACACAGGAAAAGGGTTCGACTGGCAAAATGTTTTCTGATATAAAAATGAATACGTATTCCTGTAACATTGGTGATAGTGATACCCAGAAATTGTCTGATCTACATAATGCAATTGAAGACTGCCACCCGGTGAAATCATATAGTGACGCCTCGTGAAAAGAGCAATAATTTTTATTAGGATGCTTTTGATTTTTCTAGAGATCCATTTATAGCCCACTGGAACTGCATTTATCGTACCAATAAACGAATCAGTAAAGATCCCGTGAATCTCTACAGAAAATGGAGGTGATAAGTTCAGGACGCATATACGAAAAGCTTTACTGAATCTAAGCGTCATTATTATTAAATGGCAAAAATATAGGTAAGTTATTCAGATGGTTAT
The DNA here is from genome assembly GCA_026290005.1 of Latrodectus geometricus. NCBI lineage: Eukaryota > Metazoa > Arthropoda > Arachnida > Araneae > Theridiidae > Latrodectus > Latrodectus geometricus. The sequence continues at coordinate 232,424 of JAPDSC010092131.1, read as the reverse complement.
AGTATATTACATATCATGATTATAATGTATTCATAAGTCACATTTTATCAATTAAGAATATTTGCTAAACAAAAAATATCTGTGCAAATAATTCTACATTTTTTACAAAGCATGGATTCCTAGCCCAGGGATGGTGTATTCGCCAACCCTATTTTGTATTCACTTACCTAGATATGCATAAAATAGTAAAATCATCTAAGAACCTAATTAGTTTAAATGTTGCCTCGTCACCTGACCGTGGTTCAAAAGACCGTGAAGACGTTTGGTGATGAGTAAGTAGTATTTTAAAGATGTTAACCTTAAGGTACAGTCCAGGTCTCCCCTGAATCAGTATGTATCTAAGAATATATATACTTAGATACATGCTTATATATATATATATATACACACTAGACTCTCATCTCAGGCATGATAGCTTATGATCATCGGATTCCAGTATACTTCCAACTAAGTATTAGAATACACTTAAGTAATTTACTCTAGAAAGTGTAAATTATTTTTTCTTAAATGTACTTCATTATGAAAATTAAAAATAAAGATTAAGTAATTGAACTCGAAAACGATAAAAATGGGATTAACTCCTTGGAAATGGGGATTCTGATTGAATTCTTTTAATGCTTAACCCTAATTATAAAAGAGACAAAAATGACATAATTTTTTCTTCTATAAAGTGATGTTCATTAAAGTTAAATCTCTTACAATAAGAGTTACTATTACTTCTTCATTTGAAAGAAAAGAAATAGATTCGAATCCCAAGCAAATTTTTTCAACTAACATTTTGAGTGTTTTCTTTTTTTTTTCAAAAAGTATTAGAAAAAAAACATTTCTCTTTGAAGGATTCCATTTATCCTCAAAAAAATAGAACGACAGTTAAAAATAGAAAGAGCTGCTCTAGACGGAAAACAATAAATGGTAAAAGAATAAAGAAACGAGACTTAACTTGTCCAAATTGATTACGTAATCTGTCTACAGACATTGCAGAAAGTTTAGGGTTTGATCTCTAATGAAGTATAGCAAAGGATCCTAGGGAATAAAATCATTTTTTTTTCAGATTAGTGTCAAAGCCATATATAACCATATCTTAAGGCTTAAGACTTTGAAGATTAAGCATTTGAAGTAAAACTTTATAAACTTACAATTGAATTTATCTTTTCAATAATTAAATTCTAAAATAACTCTTAATTAATTTGAAATAATGTTGTATTAACGCATTAGTATAGATTTCAATTGAAAAATTATCATAAACATCTTCCGGAAATTTATCCTTACACAATCAAAGTATTGCTGTCAATACAATTGAAAATTTATTTCATTTTATGATTTATAAAAGTACAGAAATATGTTATTTGTTACAAATTTTATTGGATATTTTTTTCTACATTTAATATGTCATTTGAGAAATTATTTCATAGTTTTACTTTATACAAGTTGTATATTTTATGTAAAATTGATTATTGATTAATCAAATAATTTAATTTCTTTGATTTGGATATCATTTTTATCTGCTTATCGGTATGTCTATCTCTCAATATATCTTTGTCTTTTTTATTGTTTGATAAAGAATGTTTTATTATAGCAATAATATTTTGTATGAAAATGTATCAATTATAATAAGTGAGTAATGCGAAATTTAAATAAAACATATATTAAATAAAATGTTCACTCATATGTTTTATATCGCCTTTAAAATTGATTATTTCAGAAATTAATTATTAGTTAATTATATCGGTAACACTTCAGAAAATTAATTTAATTCCATCAAAATAGACCACTTAGGTTAGCTTATACTTTAAGGTGCCTTTTTGATTCTCTCTATGTTGTGATCGCGATTGATCGCCAAGCTGGACAAAACTGAATTGTGTTCTAATGGGTTTAGATCCATTCGAGGCTCTGATTGGTTTATCATTTTTAGAATTTGGAAAATCCAATAGACCTTACGTTATTTTTGAGTGTTCAACCATTCCTGTTAGTACTGTAATCAGTGAGAACAGGAATGGCGCCAAAAAAATCGCCAAATTCACCAAAGGGTACCTTAAAGTATAGTTTTACCTCCACTTATACATTTTTTGGTTCGTTTCAGCTATAAAACAGTATTTGAAAATACATACATTATATGATCAATTAAAACATATTTATAATATGATAATTCACAAACAATAAATAAATTATTCAAACATTAAATTTTTTACTTCAGTAACGAATTAACAAGATGAGGATTACGTCATTGAGGAGTTTCTGTTACTTGTAAGTGGCAATCGTGCAATGAAATTCGCTTCACTTTTCATTGGGCTCTTCAAAATTTTATAAATTTTTGATGGTATTCTCAACTCCACTCTGATTTCATTGAGATATAAATTCTTATTCAACAACTATACTGTGATGGTGTGAAATACACTATATATGGATTTCTGTTCTAACAACTAAATTGATATATGGTATTGAGAAATCTCTAGAAAGGATTAATAGTTAATCAAAAAGAAATGAAAGTTATTAATTGTTTAAATAACCATCAATGAATGTATAATTGTATGGTAAATAAATTCATAAGAGTTGAAAAGTTTGGGGAGTTATATAACGAAACGTTCTAAAATTAAATTTTTTAGTAAAAATAACGTAAAAAATTGTATATTAAAAGAAAACCAATAGGGATCAGTTTATTTTAAATATCAATTCATATTGTTCAAGGTATTTATGCAAAGCTATGGTAAGCGCACCAGGTCTTTCAGTATTTTTCTTTGGATGAACATACGGGAGAACACACCTATCTATCTATAAATATATTTATTAGCGATTAATATGATTAATATTATTCTTAGTAAAAATCACTGTCAAATGAATAAATGTAGTTCTCGAAAAAAATGTCCTTAAAACGAGAAATATTTTAAATGTACAAAGTTTCATATCATTACACAGATAAGATTATTGAAAATCATGTCTTGTTAACATCTATAAACTGTAAATATCTGTGACAATCATTTTCAATTTATTAATTCATATTTTTAATTTTTATATGATTGTAAAAAATTCTTATCACATGTTCAACAATATTTCAATATCATTTCCAACCAGATGAATTTTAATACTTTGCATTAAAGAATTAGGAACATGATTGTTTAATAATAAATTTATAAAAATTCTTCAAATTCATAAAAAAGTTTTTAGATAGGCAATATATATTTAACTTACATTGAATTGTATTATATTTTCTATTTATTAGGAAGGAATTTCATTTCTAGTTCAAACAAATACCATTATGTTGATAGATACTATGTACTATGAAGTTGAATGGTTCTTTTATATTATTTCTTAAAAGTTAGGAATATTTTAATAGAAAGATTTCATCATAATTTGCACAAGTTAATTCTTTTGGTATGAAACTTCTTTCACAGTCTTTAGTAATGCATTAAAGTTCTATACACATTACGCTCTATACAAATAAATAAAAATATATTCAATATGCAAAATATAAAATCAGATTCTTCATAAAAACTAAATAAAAGTGAATGTACAGAAAGGATTATCATTCTAGAATTGCATGTCGAAAAACAATAGAATTTAATTCAACAGGACAACACATCTCAATCTTGAACTAGAAAAGCAAGATATTTAAAGCTTAAATTCACTGAAAAGTTTAGAAACGAAAGATAAAGAAAAGAAAACGAAAGATATTTTAATAAAAATGTCAAGATGTCAATTTTTTATAGTGTAGCATCATAGTGAAGCAGATTTCACCTCTTAACTATGCTTAAACACTTGTAGTGATGGAAAAAACTTTTAGCATAGAAGACAGCAAAACTTATATATGAATTATTTTTGCTCCACATTTAAAAAAATTATAAAAATAAATAATCTTCAATTAATATTATCGTTATATATCTTAATAGTTTTCAAATAGATGTCTTTATTTTAGATGAAAAATTCTAAAAATAAAAATAATATTTATCTTGTAATAAAATAATTTTACTTAAGTAAAGATAAGCACTGGTACAAAAATATAAAAAATGTCCAAAAATTGTTATGATTTATTATTTTTAAAAATATATGATAATTCATTTTTTATCAAAATAATTTGCGTTTTTTCACTATTTCCTTTTGATGATGAATCTATAAATGTGTTTAAAAAATTTCATTGTAGTTATTTATACCATTGAAAATTATGTAGTTAATTTTTAATAATATATGTCAATAAGATAATGTAGATGTAAATAATATGAAATACATGTTGCGCACATCCTTTATTATAGATTGAAATGCATACATATATAATATTTATAAAACTTTGATAATTATTTTTAAAAATTATTATACAAAAATATTCTTTCTTTATTCTAACCTTCAGAGGCTTTTATTGAAATTTGAGAAGCAAAATTAATTTCTTAGATAAAACGTAATTATATTTTATTGTTATTAAATTTTTATTGAGGATATTTAAATATCAACGAATTTCAGTTAGAAATTTTTAAAATGCAACAATATTTATAAGCAAAATTTTACAAGTATTGCTTAAAATTCAGATTTTTATGCATTTACAAAATTTGTATGGAAGATTTTGATTTTTTACTCATTACTAAAGAAAATTATGATAAAATAATGATTTTTTGGAAATAAATTATCCTTTTAACTTACGTCAAATATCTACTTTTCATTTAATTAATCTTTCCAGGAAGTAATTTGAATGTTCCAAACGGAAAGAATCCGATAAATGAAACGTTTTCCTCAAGGAGGAAGCAGATTCTTCCCCTAAACAAATCTCAATTCCTAATACATTGTGGTCATTTTCAGGAAAGAATGAACAAAAATCAATTGCACCTTGCGAGATGTTATTTGTCCAAGAAAAGAGTTACATTACCAGAAATAGGAACAACGGAGATATAAAGTAACATAAATGAAGAATAAAAAAGGAAAACAGCCTGAACTTGTCTAAATTGATTATGTATTTTGTCTGTGAAAGAATCTGAACGCTAAGCACTGTCTCCAATGAAGTATAACAAAAGCTAGGAATAATTAAATTGAAAGCACTTTTTTTTAATTTTCTATATTGCATTAAATTTCACTTTTGTGTGGAGTAATTTACTCTTTAAGCTTTGGAATTAATACAAATTCCATTCCATGGAATTTTTAATATAACGTAATTGTTAGTAAGCCAGCTTAGTGGAAATTCTGTTATAAATTTAAAACAGATGTATTAAATGATTTTTACGAAAAGATATCAAAGGAAGTAATTAAAGATCTTTTAATTCCAATTTCCATTTAGTTGAACATAATATTCCTTTTGTGAAAACTGAAAAAAGAGTTTTCATTAAATCAATTAAATTATTAGAAAATAAAAATAATCCTGTAAAAGTTTCATGAAAAAATAGTATTAAAATAAAAGTTTTACGAATAGTAAAAATGGAATACTAGTTTTCTATATAGTTTTCATTGTTTGTTGAACAAAAATGCAAGAATTGTACAAGCTTTTCAGAATGATATAATTGTTTTCTTCTTATATATATTCTTCCTATAAATGTCCAAAAAATATTGCTAAAATAGTTAAAAATTTTGAGGGTCTAATATTTAAGTCTTTAATTTTTTTTCGTCTTGTGCCAGCCAGGCTGGCAATATGGGGTGCGTTGCTCCACCTTTCCAACTGAACCATAATTTGGTGCGGAGTCCGACTTCCTCAATACACACAAATGTGATAGATTTCCGTTTATAGGGTAGGTAACCATTCATACGAGAAAAGGACAAAGACAAGTGAGAGAGAAAGAGAAAGTACATCCATGTCCAACCTGGGATTCGAACACAGGACTTCCCAATTTGCAGTAAGGCACTCTAACAACTTGACAGTGTTGGCGGCAGTCGTTAGAGTATTCATAAAATATATTCTATAAGTGAATCTTTTTATGAAATATGCATACCTTATTATGCAGTATACCTTTTCAATTTGAATTATAGTTATTAATTATAAATACATTATAATAATAATGAAATAATCAATTTTATAGTAAAATTATTCTTTTAAAATAATAGTTGCAGAAAATATATTGTAATTTCTAATCTGAAAAAAAAAAACAATATCGCACAAATATTATAAATTCTCTAAAGTTCTTCAAATTTAACAACAAACTCAATTAAATGTAATTTTTATGAGAATAATTAAGTTTACAAGAATTTATATTAATTATTTAGTTAGTTTTACCATGATTCCCTTAGAGAATCATTACGTAGTTCAAGAATTACTCTAGCTATGCATAATCTATGCTTTGCAGACTCGTTGCGTCCCAAACGTACACTTAACATTATATAAGTGAGTTTTACCCTAAATAAACAAAGAATTAGGTTACAACTTCATGAATGAAATTTATATTGTTATTAATAATTTATATTGTATAGAAATTACACATAAAATAGCAGCCTTTAATATTATTAAGTGAAGTTATTAATAGATTCAAATAAAATGTTGAGTTAAGCATAATTATGATTATTAAGCCACAATAATGAACTCACTATTTAAAACAAAGAAATCATTCATATTTCATCAAAGATGGTTCCAGAATGTTCTGGGAGCAATCCAGAATAACTTAAATAGAAATGAGAGGGAGAAAGAGAGAGAGAGAGACGCTATCTGAATTTTCCAGAACGGCTGGTAATAACAATGAAAGCTGAAGGAATTCTTATTTCTCCGACAAGGCTAAAATGTGGTTGATCAGTTGTCGAGATTTATACTTCTTTGCAATTTTTTTCCCTTTCTTAAGTAGAAACAAAATTTTAGAATTGTGTAAATTTATGTTTTAAATTTGAAATCCAATTATTGAAAATCTGATAAAGTGTTCTTTTCTGAAAAATTTGCTTTGGAAAAATGCTAAAACACATGGCAAATAATTATTACAAAATACAGTCAAAAGTGACGAAATTGCACGACAAAAGTTCATTTTTGGTGACATAAGAGCACTAAAATAGGTAGGTTGATAAATGCTGTTTACTGTCTTCAGTCTTTGTTGAAAACTTTGTAAAGAAATAAAAATAAATTACAGTAAATTTAAGTAATTACACTTAAAACGAATCAAAGTAGGATTACATTTGAAGTGATTTCGATTGTTTTGGTGTGGAATAAATAACCTTATGCAATGAATATAACATTATATTAGTACATTTTATTCTTCGAGAACTTGTTGTTGCAACACCATACTTGCCTATATCCCGCTCTAAGGTTTGTCAAAAAGTGAAGATTGGTTCGGTTTGGTTGGAGAAGATTGGTTGAAAAAGAGAATATTGGTGATGATTGGTCGGATATTTTTTATGCAAAATGGTTAAATAGATAAAAAAATTTTAAGGGAATGCAAAATCCTCCTTTTATTAATTTACAAATAATTAAGTGCATTCAATATTAAAGAAATTATCTTCCTGGTAGTTCTAATAATGTTTCAAACATTCAATTTTAAAAATTCTCGTTTCTTTTTGATTAATGTTGGAAACATTTTTTTCGTACACATTTTGTAAAAACTTCTATATCTCTAATAGTACAAAATAAAAAAAATTAAATCTTCAAAAATATATAATATTTCATTATACTATCATTAAATCTAATCATAGACTTAGGTGGATGCTTAAAAACTTCTCTTAAAATATAAAAATATACCATTTTTAATAGCATAAAAAACGTCTGGACATGTTACATAAATTTTATACTGTGCAAATAAGTTTCAACTGAATAAGCGAGCGTAAAATATATTTAAATAATAAAAAGATAATTAATAAAATAGAGACTACTAAATTCCTTTGAATTAGAATAAATTGTTTGACAAATATTGGATCTATGAGAGTCAATATTTTGTTAATAAATAACACTTTTCTTATAATTTAACTATTTCACAGTAAAATACACGACTTTATTATTAATGAAATAGAAAAAAAAATCAGTTTTAACTATTCTGTTAATTTCTTAACTAAAAGACCAAAAATAAAGACAAAATAAAGTTATAATAATAGTTGCTATGAAAATAAAATCCCTCATATTTTCAAACATAAAACTAAAAACCATCCGTAGAATTTAATAGATTTATAATCTAATATTACATTACTGAGAAAAAATTTTAAAACTTCTATGGATTTCTTCTGTTACTAATAAAATTGAACTTAATAATTGTAAACTTAATTTTACTTCAAATCATACATTAAAACGAAATATGAGTATACGTTGAATTATAAAATAGCCAACAATCAATAATATAAAATAAACGAAATTATATTCACATAATTAACATTTCTCTTAAAATACAATTAATCAAATAATAAACACATGCCTGATTTGGCATTTAATCATTGGCTTTTAGAGAAACCTCTGCATACTTTCAAGTTCAAACTAGTTATGATAGTTCAAATATCAAACTGTAATTAACTATGAAGTCAGAAACGAAATATAGTTTACAATACAATTAAAATGAATGATAAAATTACTGTAATTAATAAAATTACCCTTTCTGTTAATATTTTGATCAATAATTTCAAGGAGAATTCCATTAAAATTGATTTAACTAGTATTAAATTAAGTTTGTGTCTCAGAACTTTCAGGCTTACAAGTTTGTCAGCTAATTATAAAATCATATATCTATTGTGAAATTTTCAATTTATAGTTATGGCTTTATATAGTGAAATAAATACACATAGTCTATTAATTCATGAAAAATCAGGCATTGTGAATTATATGAAGAGTTAAAAAAAGAATAAGAATATAATAAATTTTATAAACGTTCATAAATTAAAATGAGTTAAAATGTAGACTTTTAATATGGTATGATATACTTGAAATGATAAATGTTAATATGCACTACAATTCTTTCAATATCAAAAGTTCATCATTGCTTATTCCGTATGCTTCTTACACTTTTCACATGCTTATCAAAATCAAAAATACAATTATTTCTAGATTTTCTCACTCACTCATCAAAAATTAGAAACTTTTTTAATTTAGCCATGATATAAGACACCTACTAATTTATTTCCCCCTATTGCGTATATACATGTGCACACATTTGTGTATAATATTTGTGTACATATATATATATATATATTCATCATTATTTTTACGAATATACTATGTAGGGCTCATATGGCGTATATTCCAGCAGCATGCCAATTTTTGTGTTTGGAGTTGTTTTGGGCGAATTTCCTTGTTTATCTGGAATCCCGATTCTTATGACATCATAGAGATAAAATATAATAAGAAATGTGTATAAAATTCGATTTTCGCAATCCTAGTGTATACGTCATTAAGAAGAAATTTACAATATTTTGTTCTATTTTTGTATTTTAATTAATATTCTTATTAAATCCTAAAATTTAAAAAAATTATATATTTACGTGCTTTAATTATTAGATTCAAAAGTTTATTATTTAGGTACATAAAATTTTTCCAGGAATTTATTAAGACAAAATTAAATGTTCGTGGCATTGCCTCTCAATTACTTTATCTTGGCAACAATTTTTAGTAGCTAAAGAAATTCAAAAATTGGCAAGCTAACCTAATGAGGAAATTTTTTATTTTTATAAAATAGGTTTTAGTCAAAGACACACACAAAACATTACATAAATACGGAAACATTTTCATTTATACAATACTAAATGCTTAATGTGACAATGAAAATATTTTTAGAACAATATTGTCTGAACAAATAATAAAATGTGTTAACAGAGATTACAATGCTCTAATCGAGAGTTTATATATATATATATATATATATATATATATATATATAT
>JAPDSC010092131.1:208535-222286 GCA_026290005.1 Latrodectus geometricus | reverse complement strand
ATATATATATTAATCATTATTTTTATGAATATATTATGTAGGGCACATATGGCGTATATTCCCAGCATGCCAATTTTTGTGTTTGGAGTTGTTTTTGGCGGATTTCCTTGTTTATCTAGAAACTCGATTCTTATGACATCATAGAGATAAAATATAATAAGAAATGTGTATAAAATTCGATTTTCGCAATCCTAGTGTATACGTCATCAAGAAGAAATTTACAATTGTTTTATTTTTGTATTTTAATTAATATTCTTACTAAATCCTAAAATTTAAAAATTATATATTTATGTGCTTTAGTTATCAGATTCAAAAGTTTATTATTTAAGTAGATAAACTTTTCCCATGAGTTTATTAAGTCAAAATTATGTGTTCGTGGAATTGCGTCACAATTACGTCATCTTGGCAACATTTTTTCGTAGCCAAAGAATATCAAAACTTGGCAAGCTAGCCCAATGTGGAAGTTTTTAATTTTTATGGAATAGATTTTAGTCCAACACACACACAAAGCATTATATAAATATGGAAACAATTTCATTTAAACAAATTAAACTCTTAAAGTAAGAATAAAAATAATTTCAAAAACAAATTTGTCTGAACAAATAATAAAATTTGTTAACAGAGATTATTATGCTCTAATAAAGAGTTCATAGAATATATATATATATATATATATATATATATCAAAAAAATCAAATTTTTATATATATATATATATATATAAAGTTTAGATTTTTGCAATTATTTTTTGATTGTCAGTCTTTCAGATTTTGACGCCAACTGCAGGGCGACGTATATTTCATAATCGAGTTTCCCTCGCAGTGACAGTTCTTGTCATGTGACTGCTTGCTTGGTTGGACTACACAGCTTGAAAGAATGGTAGATACCAGAAAGATTGGCAGCACCTTTTAATACATGTTTCTTTGCTTCATGTGTCAGGAATATCAGTGACTGTTTCCCATTTCCGAAAACAGTTATCATTGCTGACAATTTTGTAAGCATTTTTCTGTTTGCTATTAAATGTTTTTTCCTGAATTACTTTTGGTTATTTTTGTAAATTATTTATTTTAAAATTAGATTTTGCAATTAAAAGGAGATAAGTAAACTTTAGAATGAAACAGAGAAACTACTGAAAAATATAAAACGTAGTGAAAAAAAAACTAAAAGTAATATTAAAAAAAGTTGAATAAAACAAATAACTTGGAAATTTCTCAGATTATAAAGTATCCGATATAACGATGCAGTTCGATGATTTGAAATTTATTGTCAAATTGCTTTTTGACGATAAATTTCAAACTTAGCCATATCTATAGAAATATATGCATTATAATGAAATCATTGTCTGCAAATCTTAAATGCTAAGGTTCTGGTGATACTTATATTATTATGAAAATTAAATAGAAAAAAAAAATTCAAGTCACGTAACCTAGGATATGCTTAGATAACAGTTAAAAACATGTCCATCTTAGAAATTAAAAGCATGTACATAATATGAAAAAGGTATCATAAAACACAAATAGAGCATAAAAGAATATTGATTATCCATAGATTATCAGTTAAAAAGTACCCATTTCAGAAAAGAAATAAATAAGAAATAGTATCAAAGAACGATTCAAGAAAATGTCAAATTATGTAACTATAAAAAAATCCAATTTAAGAGAAAGATTTTATAAAAATTAGAGTTTAAATCTAAAAAGTAGAATGAAACAAACTATCTAGGTTTTTCCCAGTTTATCAGCATAAAGTTACTCAGTGTCTTAAAATGTATTTAGTGTACTTCTATGATAAAATTGTACTATTGATACTGTTGTAACCACATAAAAATAAAATATGTAATTTTAAGAATTTCCGAAGAATGCCATACACAACATTGAATACACACATGTGTAATTCATACATACAAATACATAATTCATAACATAGACAATATTGCATACACAATAATACGCAATTTATTAAAAAATATATGATAATGTAAAATAATTAATATTTTTATGCGTTATTTGTATCTCACGACAAACTAATTAAATAAACATTGTATGAAATTAAATTGTCACAATGCTTAAGTAATTTTTTCAGCTAACTTTTAAAACACATTACTCAGAATAAAATATAGCATAAACTAATAGATTTGGAATCCTGCTGTACACATTGATGATAAGTCTTTTAATCCAACTTGTTTCAGGGCAATTTGACAAAGTGTAGGTTAAAAAATCTTCTCTTTGATGTTTAGTTATTGATTTATACTTAAAAGATTTATATGAAAAAATAAGAGATCAGGTGTGTTTAGTAGTTTTCAGTCAGAAAACACAGTCCATCACATACGCAATGCAAATAAACAGATCTCTTAAAAACAAAGAGAACCACATTGTTTTAAATAAATTATAAGTAATGCTCAAATGCTGAGACATGATTACATTTTAAAAAATTCTTGTGTGTGTTGGAAGTCGTCCTTATATCATACATAATTAATTATACAATTTCCGTTTACACCATGCGGATTTTTCTTTTTCCATGTAACTGCAATAAACAAAGCTGTATATTTGTTTATTTCATTTGAACAGTTGTTTAGTTAAAATTAGTGAGAATAAAAATGGAATCAATGATGCTATATCTAGAACAAAAATTTAGTAAAAAAAGAAAATATTGAAATTTCGTACTTTACGAATGTAAATCCTAACTTATGTTTCAATCAAGATTATTTTTAATAATATGGTCGTACAATTACATAAAAAATTTTAATACCTTAATTAATGTTAAATATCTTGCATAAATTTGTGAGTGCTAAATTTGAATTTTTATTGAGCCTCAAAATTAAAGCAAATATATGAAATACTTCATTGGGCATTAATTTTTTTGAATAATATTTTACAAAAACATCACATTACGTAATTCTCATCTTTAAAACAAATATTAAATTTAAATCAATTTTCTAAGATAGAAAATTCTAATGCAATATGTATTTAAAAATACAATTATATTTATAGCGAAAAATAAAAGAAGATTGCTGTAGAAAATGAAATCCCAAAATTAATTCTAGAAGTTTTCCACGAAAAGCAACGCAATAAAATACATTAAATTAATTTTGTATTTCACTCCGACTCTCATTAAAAGGAATTACCTCACTTAAAGGCAAATTTAGAATTTCTGAATGAATGGAACAGTCGGCTTAAGGACTTCGCTCCTCTTCAAGTGGTTCCTCAGGGATTTAACTTTATTTTTCGGGATTTTAGATCGTTGAGTGCCAGAGGCAGAACAATTGTTCAGAATGTGGTTTTGAGCATACCGCAGCAGAACAGAACAATACTCTCTAGAGTCGAACGTGGCATCAGACGGTTCTCGGAAAATATAATAGAAAGTGCAAATTCACAGAAAGCATTATTTCACCGTCTTGCTTTTTATGGAATTTTTCCACTACAAAGTGAGTGTTCAATTGTATGTTTTTGAACACTATAGCAGGAAATTAATACAGTGAATTATAGGACGAAAAGCTTGCACTTTTTCTTCAAGAACTTTTTAAATTCGTTTTACAAATTGTAATATCAAAATAAATATTAAGTTTGCATTAATAATATTTTATAATGGATTATGTATTGATATGCATGCAGAAAGTCTTTATGAATGAATTCATACTTTATTATTTATACGATACTTTTTAATATAATTTTTTGGTGAAAATGTGCTTTAGGACCCCTACTTAGCGCGTTTTCAAAATCGCCAATGCCATGGCGAAATTCTACCGCTATTTCAAAGTGAAACTTAATTAGCGACCAATGAAAAGGCTAAAACAAAAGATTAATTAATGAGCATGAGTGAAAAAGCGCTTCGAATTCGCGATTAGCGAAGTAGGGGACTTAAAGCGTAATTTAACCAATTTTTCTTTTAACATTGAAAAAAATGAGTTCATTTTTATTTTAATAAAAAAGAGATTATAGATTTAAGCTATTAAAGAATATTTAATTGAGTTAATATCATTTTCATTGTTGAAATTGAATTATCATATAATTTATGATACCCACCATACTAACATTTTTAATATACAATAAACACCGGCTAGAAATTTAGAAATTTCCAGGAAAACCGGAAAACTAACTGCTTTGGAATCACATAGAAAATCGCTATTGAAAACTCTTTCCTGACGTAATATAAAACATTGTGAAGGGGAGAGGGTTTTAAGCGCTTGCGTTTTAGATATACTTTGCAAACAGACAGAACAATGGTGGCAAATAAAAAGAGTAAAGAAACCATGTTTGTGTGTTGTTATAAAATGGAAGGAAAAGGCCATAAAACAGGAAAAAACATATGTTAATCAAACTTGTCGATAAATAGAAAGCAATGAAAATGAAGCCCAACGGGTACCAAAAGATTTGTTTGAATTGATGACTCTGGATTGGATGTAGGCCATATTCACTCAATAATTTTCGGACATTCTGAAACATTCTAAACATGTCTTCCATTTCAGTGGTAGTTACAACGATACAATCAATAAATATTTGATACAATCAATTGGAAAATTTAATGCCTTATATAAAGTAATGAATGAGTTGCTGGTATGGATATCTGAGGGATTTTGAGTTCTCCTGGTGGCCTCTACTTCTCATGGAAGTTGTAATTGTTTAGTTGAAACACTCAGAATGCATAATACATTTAAAAAATCTTTAAAAGTATCGAAAATGGTATACGTCTTTGAAAAGAAATTTATGAAAATATTCAATTAAAAATTATTAATGAACTTTTAAAATTATTGGAATATATTTCTGGTAAATTGGATACTAGAGATTTGTCTTAATATTTTGATAATTTTTCATCCTAAAGACAAATTCTAGAATATGAAAGATAATGTTTCAATCAATTTTGATTGTATGCATATGCGTTGCGAAATGTTTTAAATAATAAAACATAATTGGTAAAACATGTAATCATTTACTGTCTAAATGAAATAGCTCGCAATTCATAACAAAGAAATGAAACGATGGGAAAGGCAATGTGAGTGATTTGTGTAGATAAGCACTAAATATAGATACAATGGATTTATCAAACATCAAGTAACATCATAATGGGAAAACAATTCCTCAGTAAATAAATATTAAAGGTTGTAGTAAAAATTTCATCTTGCGAGCTAAAATATGTCACTAAAATCCCTTACACTGTCAAAATGTCAGTTTCCCAAAACTATTTTCATGGCATTCCAATGTTCCCCATTGTATTATTCTGACGAAGACATCTGCCGAGATATGAAACGTTGATATCCCTTCTAAGGAAAGAAAGGTTTGATAGAGGGAAAAAAAGAAAGATCCGGGAGTGAATCTTTGCTATACGAAAATAGACATCTTCCCCTTGATTTTTTAAGATTAAATTCTTTTTTTAAGATTTGGAAAGTTGATGTATAATTTAATTTTCATATTTTAACTGTAAAATTACCTTCATACTACAAACATTCCTAATTAACAAATAAAAACTTTTACAAATATGTTATATGTTCTTCCGTCTTCTAAGAGTTTCATAAATATAACATGATGTAAAATGGGGAATAGTTAACTATTTATTCTTTTTGGATTAATATTCATTTGATGATATTTTCATTTGTTATTGTGTCTGCAATATCCTTACATAAATTCCCATATTATGGTTCAGATTTGTAATCGAATTTATTGTTTTTAGAAAGGATTAGAACTACCATGCAAGAAGGAGGTTAGTATTGTGATACAAATTATTGATCACTGTACTTTTGAAAAAAAAAATACTAATATTGCAATGACTTTGCATTTTAACCGCAATCACACGATGAAGTTAACACTTTTTCTAGCCTCCAATGCTTCAAATTAAATCAAGGGCAGCGGTGGCCTGGTTGGTTAGGGCGTCATTCTCGTTACCAGAAGGTGGTCCCCGTCTTAGACGAAGACCCGTCGTGTTTACAAATGCTGACTGGGGCACGTAAAATATGTCAGGTCGCAATGTCCTCCCTGTTCGTATTCCAAATTAATACCTCTGAGGGTGGTTGGAGCCAGGCTATGGGTCTTCTCTGGTTTCAATCTCTAAATTGGAAGATTCAGATGGTGCTGCCATCTATGAGCCAAAAGTCGTACTTCCACCTTCGTTTGAGGTTGCTCTATTCGAAAAAACGGAAGACGCTCTCTCGCTGACTTATTCGCCTAGTCTTGACGGGCGGGCTTGGCTGAGCCAAGTATCATTAGAAACAACAACAACAAACAACAAATTAAGTCATATCATTTCAGCGAAACTCATATGTCTTAGGTATGTTCAATAATATTTCAAACACTTTATCTTCCTGGAATACGTATAACTTTATTTATTCTCTGACATTTTGGGGTTGACTTTAATAAAACAATAATCTTTAAAGACAAATGAAAACATATTTTGGTTGTCATATTATTGTTTCGGTAAGCTACAAAAACAATAAAGAACAATAAAAAGAATATACTAAATACATTAAAATAGTAAAAAACATAATGTAGAACATTTTCATGCATAATTGAATGTTACCAATTGATAAAGATCGAAAGACTGAAAAACTTTTCCAATCCATAAAACCAAAATACTTTAGTTCTGTAAAAAATTATTAATTCAAAAATAAAATTAATATTGATAAATATAAAAAAATAAGTCTGATACAATAAATCTGTTAATCTGGAAAGGAGATAGGTAAATATCTGATATGTATACATAGAAAGCTTCTTCGTAATAGTAAGCTTCTACAAAATATAAACATTGATATTTTGAAAATTATTAATTAGCTCATCAGAATGAATATTTTTCTACTTTATTGAAACTTGTATATGTTTAACACCGTATTCTTACGCATAAATTACCAAAGTAAAAATATCTACAAGTAGAATAAAAGAGTATATACTTCCATTTCACATAAGATCAGAAATATTTTCAATTATTTAAATAAATATTGTAAACATAAGCCTGAATTTATTCATTTTGAGGGGGTAGAAATGTTAACATTTTATTATTAAAACAAATTTAATGCAGCATGTTTTGTATTATTTAAGATGTAATTGATTTTTACTACTTGTTTTCAGTTGCCCGATAATTTCCTTTAACACCATGAATAATAAAAAAGCTATTACATACAATATCGTTGAAAATGTAAATTATAATATGCTTTTAGGAAATAAAGTATTTCATGGTGTATTGTAAAAAAAAGAACAAACATTATGTATTATTAAATATGTTGACCAGGTGTTCAAACGATTATCATCTAATAACATCATCAAATTATGAAGACTTTTATCTGTTCCTTTAACTATACACAGCAAGTTTTTAAATACGGCATCACTTAAGATTCTACATTATTAGATCTTTGGTTGGGATTTTAAGAATTTACATAATAATTTTATACATATAAATGATGTAAAATCAGTTATAACAATTTTAAAAGATTTAAAAAAAAGTATTAGTCTATTTATTTTTAAATTGTATGTTCAATATCTAATAAGAATTTAAATTTTCTTGCATATAAATATATTTATATATTTAGGCAAATAAAATTTATCTGCTTCAAGTATAAGATAGAAGAAAAATAAAAATTTATCTGATCTATTTTTATTTAAAACAAAATTGAAAATTATAATGTATTTAAATTATTTTAATAAGTTAGAATTATTAAAACAATATCAATGTATGTCTGTGCATATTTAGCATTAACTATTTTGTAAAAAATATTAATAAAATGTCGTTCTTAATGCTCAAAGCACAAAATAAAAGGAAAACTTTTTAACAATATCTATTTATAAATTGAGCTATAAAGCAAATTAATTATGATTAAAATTATTATAATCACCAATTTTAAATGTAATATTTGTTTTCAAGTAGAAATGTTCAATTCGACTTTAAATAGATAGTAAGATAATTTTACAAATCAAAATTAATATTTCCAAATATTACATGTACTTTGATATTTTGTTTATAAATTAATGCGCAATGTAATATAATTTAATACAAACAGCTTGTTTATTATGAAATTTTTGTTTTGTAACATTTTCTTTTCATTACTTACAAATGAAACATGAACATTTTAAAATATTTTATTGTAATTTTGTAAAATGACGTTTATAGCAAATTTTTTCTGAAAAATGTTTTAAAATTGGGTGCATACATTGAAACAAAATTTTATTATAGAAACTACTTTTTATGAATTAGTCAATTAACTCAATCACTCAAATCAAAAGATTTCACTGTTATAAAAGAATGGCATTGTTATATTAACTTCTTTAGTCTATTACATTCCCCATTACTGATCATTATTGTTTTAGAGAAATATATATATATGTATATATATTTCTCTAAAATATATATATATATAAAATAAAATATATATATATATATCTCTAAAACAATAATGATCACAAATAGGGAATGTAATAGATTAAAGAAGTTAATATAACAATGCCATTCTTATATATATATATATATATATGTGTGTGTGTGTTTGGAGAAAAAGTTATCCATTATTTTTTCGGTAGACGTTTGTAGTGATTGCTATCTCGTGAGGTATCTATCAAACAATTTCAAATTTATGCTCATTGGAAAGGTGACATTAGACACTAAAATATTCTCTTGCGGTTTTTTGTATGATTAATTCAGTTACGAGTACAAGGTTTTAAAAATAGAAGACAACAAACAGAAAATTCGATCCATTTTAGTTTTTCTTTTATAATGGCGAAAATGCTAACCAGGTGGCTAAAATTGTGAAAGGTGTTTATCGTCCTATATATGACTGTAACAACTAGTTACGCACAATTTTGGTTTCATCGATTCCGTTTGGGTATTTGGATGCTAAAGATGCAACTCGCATGAATACAATATCGTCAAGAATGTCTATAAAATTCTTCTGTCTATATGCCAAGAATGTCTATAAAAAGAATGTCATAAAATGTCTATAAAAAATTCGACATGAAAACTGTTTTAAACATTTTTACAAAGCGAATTTAAAAGAAGTTACAAAACGTTCACGTAAAAATAATGGATTTCTTTTTCCCCAACCTAATATATAATTTCTATTTAGCGTATTTTTTATTTTAAATTCATCATTAACACACGTAAAGTTTTAATTTTACATGACATATATTACGATAGGAACTCATGTGTACTTCGTCCGCTTTTCATCCAAGTAACTGCACCAAATTTTAAACAAAGCCAACTTAAGCTATGTGATAAAAAGACTTTTGTTATAGTAAATTTTTTATTCTTAACGGATTCCCATTTTCAGACAATCAAAAGTGGAAGTTATCAGCAGTTTCTCAACTATCAAATATGACAAGGAATGATAGTAAAATAAATTCTTTAATCTCTATATATAACCATTTATTCCTCATCATTTATATCCCTATCTTTATCCTCCTAGGAATACTTTTTTTTACCAAACATAAAATCGAAATAGCCCATTGGAAATGTCTTCATTTCAGACAATCAACAAAAACCATTAGTGAGACATAAGAGTCCCATCGGAATGAATCAATCTAGCTTGAAAAGGTAGAAAACTGTACTCTAAGCAGCAGAGTGTACTGTGGGGATATTTTACACTTGGGAAAACTAAAGAAAAATTAGATTTCGTGTCTCATTCAGTATCTTTTCCTATAGATTTTTTGCTACTTTCGTTCCAATAGATTTCTTCTTCAGCTGCATGCTGTGTGTACTTGCATCACGCAAGCACGTTCATAAACACACTATACTATATCATATATATACCTTAATAAGTACCCCACCGAATATTTGTCCGGAGTCGAAATGGGAATAACAGGTATTAATGGAATATAACTTATATTAGGATGTTGCTCTTTTGAAAGTTTAAAAGATAGGCTATATTTTATTCAAACCAGATTATGAAATTTGTATTTAATTTCAAACACAATTAATGCTGGTTTGAACTGCCTGTAAAATTGCTTATGGCGCAATGCAACATCCTCGGATTTCTTGTAACTTGTGTTTTTTTCCACCGATTTTCTAAAAAAATATGTCTAGCATCAGATTTCTTCTTCCGCTCAACATTACTTTAGAGGAACTTTTTCAAAAAATGTAATAATATTTACTAATTTTTTTTTTGATTTTTGAAAAAACACCAAGTAACGCAGCTCTTCGAACATACTTTTTGTTTTCCCAATATTAAGAAACCTCGGAGATATAGTGAAGCGTGAATATATAAAATAAGTAATAAATAAAATCCACACAGTTTTAACTATTGCCCCGATCAATCTCATTAGAATATTTTGCATTATAAAATTAATTGTGGTTCGATACTACACTACTGGCCATTAAAATTGCTACACCAAGAAGAAATGCAGATAACAAAATGATATTTATTGGACAAATATATTATACTAGAAATAACAAGTGATTAATATTTCAAAACATTTGGCTGTACAGATGCTGAGATCAGTACCCAGAATAACCACCTCTGGCAGTAATAACAGCAGTTATACGCCTGGGCATTGAGTCAAACAGAGACTGGATTGCATGTACAGGTACAGATGCCCATGCAGCTTCAACACGATGCCACAGTTCATCAACCGTAGTGACTGGCGTTTGGTGACAAGCCATTCGCTCGGCAACCATTGACCAGACGTTTTCTATTGGTGAAACATCTGAAGAACGTGCTGACCAGGGCAACAGTCGAACATGTTCCTTATCAAGGAAGGTCCGTACAATACCGGCAACATGCGGTCGGGCATTATCCTGCTGAAACGTAGGGTTTCGCAGGGCACGAATAAAGGGTAGAGCCACGGGTCGTAACACACCAGAAATGTAACGTGCATGGTTCAAAGCACCGTCAATGCGAACAAGAGGTGACCGAGACGTGTATCCAATGGCACCCCATACCATCACGCCAGGTGATGGGCCAATATGACGATGACGAATGCACGCTGCTTATTTTTGCTTTTTTCACGATGCTTATTTTTACAATTTTAATTAGAGTGATAAAATAAATTCTAATTTTTTTAATTATTCATACTTAAGATAATTATTTTCTTATTTTTAAATATAAATTGCTACTTTTTAAAAATTTCCTCTTGAAATAATTTTTTAACCACGTGAGTTGAAATTGTGTTATATATATGCTAGAATATATCAAATTAGATACTTTATAAAACTGTTAAAGTTAATTCCATTAAACTTGAAAATTTGAAATACCAATAATTTTTTTAACAATATTTCTATATAAGCTGATTGATTTAGTCCCTTGTTTCTATATTTTTATTTAATACATGTAGAAAAAAAAATATGCCTACAGCGTAAATTTGTAAATTTTCTCTTTAATTAAATAATTTTTCATAATTAACTAATTAATTCTATATTTTTAACTATATCAAGAGTTAACTATATCATTCTTAGAATTATATACCTTTATAAATTAATATTTCAAATTTAAATATTTTTCTGTTATATTATTTTAAAATTGCAGATTTTATCCAAAATTAGTTTAAAGTAAACAAAGTTGATTTAAAATTGAATCAGATATTATTGTCTATTTTTATATTGAATGAATTTAAATAGCTAGTTAAATATTATTAAGAATGTAAAAACGTGGTTTCTGAAAATGATAAAGAATAATAGCTAATCACATGTGTGTGTAAAAACAGATTACTACTTTGGATGTAGGCATAATACAACAAAACATACATAAATATGCATAACATAACTGTCGCATCAAGATTACCTTACAAATTCGGTTATTTTATGTGGTTAGAGATCCTGGAAGATTATTTACGAAGAAAATAATTTCTATTAAAAAAACGCAAGGTACAATCATCCTTGTTTTCTTACACTACATATGGTCAGAAATACTGCATACTCTGCATTTACAATGCTCCGCAATATGAGATACATGCATAACTGTGTATGTGCACATGCCTAAGAGATATCAGCAAGAATGAGGGATTATTCATTGCTTGAACATCTTTATGAATATCCATGAAATGTAGATCTACTTCAGTTACAAGAATGGAGTGCAATGCTGAAGTAAAGATACAACTTGATGAGAAAACAGACAATTTACATTCTGAAAATTAATTATTAGAGTCAAGAATCATTTTTTAATGCTTTATAATATTGATGATTTAAGAATATTTGACGCACTACGAGAGAAAGAAATCAAATTTTGTCAATATGCAGATTAGGCTGTATATTTAATTTTGTCAAAACTATCCATACAAAATTTTATTTTATACAAGTTTAAAATTTATAAAGCTTGTTTGATTATCTAATACAACTACAATGCTATAATTCCATATAGGATTTCTCTCACCATTCTCACGTATTGCAAATTACTTCTGGGTCTCCATTGTTTCATTATCTAAATCTTTCGACTTTACTATTTAAATACATTGATTACTGTATCAGATAGTTGGGACAATGCAAGGAAATTTCATAAAAGTGATTTTTTTTTTTTTTTTTTTTTTTTTTTTTTTTGCATTTCTGTGTCAGACATCACCAGAACACATGGACTTCAGAAGATCTGCCAACAATCGTATTTTTGTCTTGTTTGGATTTCTTGATATTCACTCCACAATGATATTAATGAAAGTATTTTTGGTAAAAATTTATTGTACGGTCGCTGTTGGCGACTCTTTCAAAAATCGCCATAAATCTCGCCAGTCTGCACAAGCAAGGTCTGAAAATAAACAGAATATTCCATTTATCATTGTTCGGAATCCCTCAGCTGTGATTGTTTAGAATTAGTTGGATTGTCAGAAAATATTATCGCCAACTTTGGAAAATCACGCCAATAGCGACCGTACAAGAAATCTGAAATGTATTTTTTTAATTTCCAAGTACTAGTTGTTAAATGCAGGTTTTTTTTTTTTTTTTTGAAATTATTATTGGACTTTTGTCTTACCTATTAACTAGTACTTTTTATTTTCACCAACTAAATGCGCTTTACTGAAATCTATGGGGTAATTTTTCACTTTTCAACGTTTAGGTGTGTATTATTATATTTAAAATATATTATTCAAATTTGCAGAGGTTATCCTGTTAATACGTTATAAGAAATGAAGTGTTATTATAATAAATTAGTGCATTTATAATGTCATTATGATCAATATTAAAATTTATCTGTTAAATACTATACTATTTAGTAAAAAAAATAATAAACATTTATATAACAATTGTTAATAAGACATCGATTAATGTATATTTAAATATTAATTCAATAAGAATGTTGGTAAAGTTTTAAAATTTAGCAAAATTTAAAATATAAATATTGGTAATTCTTAAAACTTCAGGGATTTTTAATATCAGGATCTTTAAAATTCCTGAAACATATTTTAAAAATAATATAGTCCAATGAATATTGTTTTTACAAAATTGCATTGAAAGTTTTGTTTATTCAATAAAAACATCAACATAAATACACATTGTGTGGAAAATTAATACAAGAAATTTGAACCAATATATTTTTTAATTAGTCTCTTAATATTACAAACTTCAGTTAACATTAGTCACTTAAGTTTGCTATTTATTTAAAAAATATTTATACATTTTAGCATATTTAAAGTAATATATCTAATGCCCATATACAAAACTAATTTGTTAATTTTAATATAACTTACAATTATTTATCTTTTAAAAATTATAAATTACGGTTTTGCAAGATACCACTTGTAGTTTTTTCCATTAAAAAGTATGATTAATCAATAAAGTATTAAATAGTATGATGAACAAAAGTCAAAATTAACTATTTTTTATTTAACAAAATCATAATATGTATGTGAATGACAATATAT
>JAPDSC010092131.1:134642-177620 GCA_026290005.1 Latrodectus geometricus | reverse complement strand
ATAGTGTTATACGAAAGAATTCAAATTAATTATAAAATTTTAAAAACAAACTGAACCATGCATGAAAATTATGACAGGAATTTGTTCGAAATTACTTAATTTTTCTGTTTGATTATTATTTAAATTGTGATTATTAGATGAGGGCAGTAAACTTGCAATGTTGAAAAACACGACCACATTTGATAAATTATTTAATACACATTTAACAAAATTTTTTTTTACAATAATGTACGTTGTACAGGTACTTATAAATTGTCAAAAAATATTTATATAGGAATGAACATAAATATGTAGCAATTCTTAAGCGAAGGTTTTGATTCACAGTTTTTTTTCAGTCTTCTGAGTTAAGAGGAGATGAATGCACAAAAGGGGCGTGTCTTCGTGTGACAGCTGGCAGTGTCTTGAATCAAAAGTAGTCAGGGTTTAGATTATTGAAAGAGATCATAGTCTTTACGTCTTTAATTAGAAGAACAAAGTTCTTTATCCACCATGTTAGCTAAAAATTAACCACTTCTAGTGTTCCGAAACCGAAGATTTAATGTCTTCTCTATAAACAGAAAATAGGTTAAAAAGAATTAAAGGAAGAGAATCATCCAAACTGAGACGAGATATGCTGTTTTAATGATCTATGTAGCCTTTCTAATATTCCATTTGGTATTTAAAGCAAAAGTTCTGCGAAGTTTAATATCAAAAAGGGAACAAAAACTCTCAATAATGAGGATTTAAATGGTTTATTCAGGTCTCTGTGGTAAGGCAAACAATTAGTGTCTTAACAACAATTTCAACAATCATATCATTCAAAAGTATAACTTCTAACCATGAAATAAAATGTTCTACAAATGTTAAGAAGGAAGTGGGAACAGAAGTTGTCAACAGGCCAAGCAGATGGATATGCATATGTTTAACTCCAACTTCAGAAAACAATAAGGAACTGAGAGGTGGTTTTGTTTGTTTATATATATTGTCAATTTACGCACGTGCTACACCACAATTTATGTTTACTTTCATATTCCTCCTGGTATAACAACCACTTATGAGATATCCTACACCAAGTTGTGGAAGACGATGAAAAACATCAAATACATTTTTACGAAAAGACGTATTAACTAGTCACATTTAGGCTGAAGAAGTATTGAAATACAAATATTTACTTTTTTTTCTAACGGTGGACACTTGGGTATAAACCGTTCGCCACAACAAGGCCGGAGACTGCTACACATTTATCGTTACCCGGTGGGCATCTGTCAACCAACTCACTGAGGCAAGTAGCATTATCCATCACACCACCATAAGCCCGTTTATAGGGTGAGCCACATTTATCCATCATATGAGGAAAGGACAAGAAACACAGAGAAAGAGAAAGTACATCCATGCCCGAGCCAGTATTCGAACCCAGGTCCTCCCCACCTGTAGTCAGTTACGCTAACCGTTAGACAGAGAGGCGCCAATAGAAATGTTTACTAAAATTTGGTATAGAAAACTAGTTTTGACTGAAAGTAATCTTCTGTTACTTTAGTTAAAATGTCAGAAAAATCGGAGTCTCTAATTTGAGCGTCAGCTAAAGCATCCATTTCAATTGCAAAAAACTGTTATTTCCTTAATGCATGATAAAGTATCAGCATTGAAATTATCTTTTCCAATTATATGTCTAATACCAGAAAAGAAATGGGATATAAAATCAAATTTCTCTAATATCTGTGTGAATACTTAGTCATCCTTTTAAGAAAAAACAAAAGTTAAAAATTTTTTGTCTATATAAATAAGGATTGGCTTTGCTTTCAGCATACATAGAAGACGAATTGTAAAAGAATATAGTGCTGTAATTCATGAAAAGTTCCCAGTCGTAAATGAAATATTTCTTTTATACAGGAAGTTTTTTTTTAAAAATAAATCTAATTGTTAATTCCACCAAAAATGATTTCATTCAAAGTGTCATCCACTGAATAATTGTTTAAGTCGATGAATAATGTTGGATAAGCATCTGATGTTTATATTTAAAAAGTGTCTAGCTAGGGTTTCTCTACAGTGATTAGCATACCTAAAAGCTGCTAAGCCTTTCAATGCTGTGAACTATTTAAAACGAAGAATTCATTTACAAGGTTGAGGATAAAGATTTAAAATTATAGTCATTATATACACTTTTATCCTAATAAAATTACTTACGATGCCTGAAAACACATTTAGCACAATTAATGTGTTTTTTAAATGGTAAAATATAATCGTAAGACATTTTCATATTTTTCATAGCTACTCATAACATTGCCGGTATAAACATAGTAAAATGTGAGACAATGAACAAGTTATTCAATAAATTTCCGGAATGTTTGAGCAATCTAGATATGCCATTCATTTTGACTTTAAACACAAATTATGAAAGTAGATACATTATCTCTTCATAAAATGTCTTAATTACCGTAAGAATTTTTATTTCATTTAAATAAATATTTTTAACAGCATGCTCCACTTTTTATAATTTTTTGTTATGTAAAATACATGAAATCAAATTTATCAGATATTTAGAATACAGTTTTTATTTTGCATTCCAGTTCTTGTTTCATAACTTAGAATTTTTAAAGGAAACATTGCATGTATTAATGGAATTTTTAATAATGCTTCAGAATTTGTTTTGACATACAAATGAGAAAATTATGATAGGAATATAATTTTTTAATTTCAGTAATAAACCCAAGTCTTGATTCTTGTAAGCAATTAATTTAATTTAAGATAAAATTATTTGCAAAATGAAATGCAAATGTTTGGTATAAACTAAACTGATAATATTAGAAGATTTATGTAACAATGCTGGGAAACATTTTCTAACAGGTATTTTTTGTGAAGACGATTTTTTTATACTTTTTAATAATCTTCAACTAAATTTCAGAGATGAAACAAAAGTTTTGAGTTTGAAAAATCTGAGACTAGCAGGGGAGTGGAGATTTAAATTGTAAGTTGTATAATGAATAAAGATTTCTACAACTGTCAGTAATTTATAAGTTCGTTAAAATTTCATAGGAAAGTTCAAAATAAACTTTAGAGAAATAAAAAAATAGCAAACTTATTAGTTATTTTATTGTTTTCTTAACTTCTATGAATTGTCTTTATATTTTCAATTTCTTTTTCTCATGAATATATTCTATATATTATACAAAATAAATGATTAAGTTATTTCACAAAACAAAACAAATATCATATTTTTCAAGACTTGTAATAAACACTTTTAAAGAAGCAGAAAATGATATTAATAGGGAGCCTATTTTGTAAAATCTACAATTATTATTTTAGTAATTAATTATTTCACATTTATTATTTTATCTTATTCAGTAAGAATGTTATTTATTTTCTTCAATATTTCCTAAGATTAATACACTTATATATTATTTTATTTACGAGTCTAGAAATCGATAACTGTGTTTTGATGGATTTCTATTTGATGGTGAACTATCAGTAGTATCAAGGGTTTTCTTTAACCAATCAACTACCCCAAATTATTAAGTTAAAAATGTTTAATTACATTGAAAATGTTTAATTTGGTCATAATACTATCAAGAGAAAAATATTTGAATAATTAACATTTTATTACATACAATTTTTTATGTGAATTAGAAACTTTTTTCGAATACAAAATTCTAGAAAACTTTAAAAAATGTTTTTAAAAATCTCTAGCATTTGTTTGCTGATTCTATTATAAAATTACTATTCATTAAATTTTTTTAAAATAAATTAATATTACCTTTGAGAAAATTACACAGAAAAATATATTTCTTCTTAAAATGGAAAAGGTATTTCTTCAATTTTAAGATCTCAACATATATAAGTGAATAGTTTATTCCAAATTAAAGCAATTAGAATATAAAAACATTATTCACCAAATAATTTGACTATTAAAAAGGAATTATATTTTAAAAAAGAATTAGAATGCAATGAAATTTACTAATATTCATCTGAGCTTTTAAAAGAATAATGCCTTCGTAAGAATACTAACCTCTAGGTTAAGGCGTATAAAATTAAGATTAAATATATTGAAAAGAAAGATTTTTCTTTCGAAAATACAAAACTTTTTACAAGCAATAGGTCAAATAATATAACTTTAAATTTATAACATAAAATTTTTGAGGAATATATATAAATATATTAACAAATCAAATACTGTATTTCAAATTATTTATAAATAATTAAATAAAAAATTTTAAATGCTTTTCAATTTCTAAAGATGATGTATTTTAGTGAGAACAATATATGCACAATGACAGTACTTGAATATGTTGATTTATCTGAATTAAGAATGTGTGTTAAATATAAATAAATTACTTCGAAATTAATTTTTATTAATATATTATAGATATTATTTAATCCATTTTATACTGTAACTTTACAGTTTCAACAAAAATATTTATGCATTATTTGAAAAGTTTCGATAATTTAAGTTTTAAATTAAGTATAGAATTATTTTAGAACTCAAATAAACATTTCATTCAAGAATAACGATGCTGTATCTGAATTTGAGTGTATATTAATGTATATTCAAAACAATCATAGAGCAATCAGCCAACTTTTCTGAAATAATTTTGTAAGATTATTTCAGAAATTTCTTGAATAGGTAACTATGTCAGATGCATAACTGAATTTCTAGAAGGGGAATATATCTCATACTTTTCTCCAGTTACGAAACTATCACTGTCTTTACGTTGACAAATTGAGAACCAAAATAATCTGACAAATGAGAACTGAATGTTCTGTCAAATTGGCTAAAGTCTTGCAAAGGGCAACTTTTGAATAATAAATAGACATTTTGCGTGATTGCTGAAAATTAAAATGGCTGATCTTTCATGACAACGAGAAATGAGTCATTTCTGATATATTTTTGTCTTTTTCATAAAATATTTTTTGCATTGTTATAAAAATGCATTTTTATATACTTTGTTTCTGTTTCAATTAGATATAATGTGTCCTATAAAAATAAAGATTTAATGAGGTATTTAGTTAAATTTTAGGACACAAAAATTATGAAAATACGAATACTATATTTTAAATTAATATGGAATTTTAGCGTAAATATTTTATCAATTGATATTAAATAAATAAAGTTTAGAGTTTTATATCTGATCTTGTATATTTCATTATACATTAAAAATAATTAATTAATTTATTTTCCTCCAAAGTAAAGAAAGCTAAATATTTTTAAAAGATTAAAAATAAACAAAGTTATGAAAGCTAGCTTATATTTTTGAATTTTAAACAGCGGTATAAATATTTAATTTACAAGAGATATATAAGGAAAGTTATTTCGCTATAAATCTATCATTAAACTTAATAAAAAACGCGAATGATGTAACCCCTAAAATAATAAATTTAATGATGAGTGTAACAAAATTAAATAATTCATGTTGGAGAAACGTTAAATTAATTTGTCAGTATACACAATAATGAAAAGGTAAACTGCATTTTATATAAAGAGGTAGAAATTTATTTAAACTCTAAGTTTTAAATCAAGAACATTGCTAAAAACCAATTCTAATGATGTTGTCGACAAGTAAATACCATCCAGCTTAAAATTAGATAAATGTTTAATGAATTAAGACACTTAGTGTAATTTTAAATATAAAAAGTATAAAAATGAGTAGTAAGTGACTTTTAACAATAGAAATGTGTTATATGGAACTACAGTTTACGCAAATCAAATTAATGACAATATGATGTTGAAAGATACTTTATAATTTTGTTGTATGCAATTCAATAGTTAAACTAATTTTTAATTGATGTTATTCAATGCTTATATATACACGAACACTTAAAGAAGCAAAGTTAAAAGCTACATTTTGCACAAAAGTACCAATATTTGTGAGCTATAGCACATATAAACACAATTGCTATATTCATGGTTATTTTTGTAGCAGGAAGAATAGTATCAGACATGACTGTTCGTAATAAATTACGAATTATCGTATCTCGTACTATTCTTCACTATCTAATACTAGGTAATCATCATTTTGCTTCTGATATATCTTTCTGGACATTCGAATATGTCATATAATTGTCTAAATTAGATTGTAAATCAGCAGACCTGTTCTATGGTGAGCACCGATTATCTTTAATCTTCAAGGTTTAATTCTCAATATAATTACATGAGGATGAAATCAAATATCTGATGTATTCCATCTGACTCACAGAAAAGGATGCATAAATAACAGGCAGTGTTTCTTCTGTTTGATTTAGTAAAGCTAAGGGAACAACAATTTAACTAAGCAAATAGATATGCTTCGAAACCACTTGAAATCTCACTGCTGAAATATAAGGAGATAATACTGTATTGCTTATCCGTATGATGCTGTAATCAGCGAAATAGTTATTTTGAAAACAGACGCTGTTTGAAATCACCATCAAGCTATCGTCTTGTGAACCAAACTACTGAAAAATTAATTATTAAGTTGGGGAAAAAGAAATCCATTATTTTTACGTCAACTTTTTGTAACTTCTTTTGGATTCGCTTTGTAAAAAGGTTTAAAACAGCTTTCATGTAGACTTTTAGTTCTTGCGCGTTACGACAGCTGACATGCTGTCAAGTTTGATAATTTTTGATATTTTATAGACATTCTTGGCGATGTTGTATCCATGCGAGGTGCATCTTTAGCACCCGAATACCCAAACGGAATTGACGAAACCAAAATTGTGCGTAACTGGTTGTTACAGTCATATATAGGACGATAAACATCTTTCACAATTTTAGCCACTTGGTTAACATTTTCGCCATTATAAAAGAAAAACTAAAATGTATCAAATTTTCTGTTTGTTGTCTTCTATTTTTAAAACCTTGTACTCATAACTGAATTAATCAAACAAAAAACTGCAAGAGAATATTTTAGTGTCAAATGTCACCTTTCCAACGAGCATAAATCTGAAATTGTTTGTTAGATACATCACGAAATAGCGATCACTACAGACGTCTACCGAAAAAATAATGGATAACTTTTTCCCCAAACTAATATTATTCATATGTAATTTGGGTTATAATGATATTTACAGTTCGGGTTCAATCATTTTTTCTCCACCTAAAACCACTAGTTTTTAGGAACCAATTTGAGATGTGGGCATAGTTTTCACTCCGAATATTATATGGTATTGCAAATACCTTACTTTGTTTGAGGATGCTGATATTAATGCAACATCATAAAGATCATTGGAAATCACGTGTCAAGTTTATCTTTACTATATTTTTGTATTATTTTTCTGCTTTCCTTCTCGAAAATATATTTCCAATAAAATATTCAAATGTCTTCTTGCATTTTTAAATCACAAGAGGTGTAATGCATATTAGCACCAAAGCTTGATTAGCATAGATTTTGAGTCATACACATTTTGCGTTTGTGTGGCTAACATTTACGAAACTATATTTATTTCTATAAAATCATTTGAGGTTAAAGGTTCTAATTAATCAATTTCAAATAAAATTAAGCTCAATAAACATTATGTCATAAACATATTTACCAAGTCTAGAAAAAAACTTTATTTTGGCATTATAAATCATTGAAACCAGAAATAATGTTGCGATATGTGTTTCATTACTTCAAGTTGCAGAATATTTTTAGTGAAAATTTATGGAAATAATACAACTTAAAATAAGAAAAAAGTTGTTTCTCTTCCAAGCCTTTTTTTATTTCATAATTTCACTTTTATGCTTAAATATCTTCACAAAGACTTCTTTTTATTTTCCTAATTTACGAATATTGCAATCACGAAATCTAGAAAATGAAAGTTAATGTTCGTTTGTAAACTAACAATTCTGCTCAATAAGAAAATGAAGAACAACATTTTATTTGTATTTTTTTGTAAACAAAATCACTATGTTAATCTGCAAATCGTGACATTACCGATTACGAATATTTCTCTTTTGTGAGTTACAAATTACCTTAAAAACCATTCAAGTTGTCATAAAACTTTAAAATAAAGGTTTACAAATTCATTTCTTTACAAAATGTTATTGGAAAGAAAACTATAATAAGAGTCACCTTTATGGTATTGTAACTTTTGTTTATAGAATACAACACTGTCGTCATGGAAACATGAGTGCATAACATTTCTTCATATCATTAAATCATACTTTATTCTCTTTTTCTAACATCATAGTAAATAAACTAAAAAAATAAACATTAATTTTTTTTGAAAATATTGCACTAAAAATTTAAAATCAATGCATACATTTTCACAGCTTATATTTCAAAATTACCATTTCTACTTAGTAAACATAAAAAGTTCAAATACTTGAAATTTTTTCCCACTCAGTTTAATCATTTTTAAATGAATTTTAGAAATAAAAAACAGACATTTATGTTTTAGAAAATATTAAATAATATATACTTGATAAAAAAAATTAAATGAAAGTTTTCTAAAATATTTACTTTTAAAAGGAGCGAATTAAAGGAAATATTGTAGAATTAAGTGAACGCACATTTATAATTTTAATCTGTGATTCAGATTTTTAAGAAATAAGCTAAGAAAATACCTCATACCTAAAAGTAGAGGGCGATAATTAACAGTAACAGCAACAATAAGTATAAAAGAAGAAATTTTGCAAAGATCTTCTCCATGAAAAAGAATTTGAACAATATATTCTAGCAAAAAATTAAGATAATGTCTTATCTTAGAAGAAGAAAAAGTAACCAGCATCTATAAGTTTAAATTTGGTTGAATTTCGCCTATCATCTTTGAGATTTATTCCCGTACAAATTGTTGTTTGTGTCAGTCAGGTTCCCATTAATCCAGTAAAACAGGAAATTAGTTGTTTGCTGAAAGATATACGGAACACGGAGCAAATTATTAGTGGTCTTCATTTACCATTCGTTAAAAAATTATACATGACATTTGATCTGGTATGAAGCATCCTACAGTCACATCACGAAAATTTAATCATAAATTAATTTTTTCAAATTAATAGCTACAACAAATGTCTTCTTATTTCGACCATATTTGTCAGAGAATGAACTTGGACTTAAACGCCGAAGGCGGACTGCCTACTCGCGAAGCGATTCTAAGGCTTGAAATGTTCGCTGCGTAAGCCCAACTCCCCATTTATTTAAAAGATAGTCACAACACAAAACCCGAACGCGTGTTGAGAGACTCGCAGAGAGCATCATCATTAAATGTGCGGGCTGGGGTATTGTGCCCTCTAGGGGGACTTTGATGGAAAGTGGGTCGCATGCACATGCTAGAGGGAAACCTAAAAACCTCTAGCATGCACATCGAGCTGATTGTCAACTCTACTGCTGTTACAGGGTGAGTTGCAGTCGGCCCATTGATGATTGTCTTTAACATGGTTTTACTGGATCTATCGTTTTCCTGGAGATCCAAAGAAGTCGTTTCACCAGCTTGTTACTGTAACTCGTGCGGTTTGTCGTTAAAAGCCATGTAGATGCAAAATTCGCATTAACACGGATGGCACGTACTCGCAGGTCATGTAGGAAACAATGAGCAACTATGCTCCTTTACGCTTCAACAAAAGTTCTTGTAAATTGGAGTTGAACACTGCACTCGATGATAAGTTAGAAACTCGTATAATGCATTAGCCGTCTGAGAACCCATGATTGTAGCCAGCTTACACCTTGTGAGTACAAGCTTCCAGAAAAAACTAGCTTTTTAGAGAATCTCTGGAGAACACTGTTTCCGTCACATACAATGTACTGAAGTTCATGAGATGCCGGTCCGCAGCTATCACGAACGTCCAGGCTCCTGTGGTCTATGTTATGTTTGTTATTGTCACTATCGGTATAGCTAGATGTCCCAAGCTGGCCGAGTTTGAAGACTGCTACATATGTTGCCTGGTTCCTCATTCTCTGAGCTCTTGTATCTTTGTCAGATCCGTTTCGATCCCTTCTTCACTGCAAGGTGAAGTGCTTCTTCAAAAAAGCGAGGCATGCCTGTTCCTCAAGATGGTGAGGGCTAACAACAGTGCAGCTGTTGTGTAGACACTGTTATCGTCAAATAGGTGAGGTCTTCCATGTTGGTTTTGTATGCTGTGTCGATGAGCACAAGTAATGTTAATCATTGTCCGAGTCGAACACCACCGGTTTTATTAACTCAAGTTTCTTTATAATCGCTATTAGTTTATTTTGCGCTGTTTTGTTACTTATGATCAGAGTATGATTAGCCGAAATAGTGACAGTTTCTTCAACTAGCTATGTTATTTCATCAACAAAAGCTCCCTCAATTGTGCGAGCAAAGTAGAAATGATGCCGAATCATTCATTTCAGAAGGAATATAATTTTCTCTAATTCTGTATGCATTCTATTGCTTCTGTGTTGTATTCCCTAGTTTACACACATCAAGCTAACCTCATCTGTGATTTCTATTTCTTTGAGATCTGCTTAAACCGATTATTAATATGTGTTGGATGTTCTAAAATATATTTATCATGACAAAGTATTCTTAGATTTAAGTTTTGAAAACCTCCTGTTTGTATGGCCTAGCACTTTGAAAAGTAACAGCTACGTTTCTGATGTTTGAAAGGTATGTAACTCATCGTTATCTTCGAAGATTCTAGAGTACTATGTTTCACTATGAATGTTATAAAACATGAGATCTCATACACACTATTCCCGTATATTCCTTCATACATAGAATAAGTTTGAATTATTACCTGCTTATTACGTATGATTTTGCTCTCTCAGTAGTAAAAAATTTTCAAAAATAGCCTATAAATTTGGATGCCACAAATCATGTTTGATGAGATGTGGTATTATGTTGAAGCTGTATGGAGTGCAATGTATGTGCATAGAATACAATCTATATTCGTCTGAAAGATCAAACTTATAGTTATTATTATGCTGTCAGAATTTTGGCTTTGTCAAATTCGGTCTCTATGTTTTTTAAATTTTAAATATCTTGTTTTTTTATTATAGATCTGTTGACTATATATCAATTAATTGCTTATATTCTTTCTATTTATAGTAATTGTAATAACTAGTACGATATCTTAATAATTTTAAGTAAATTCAGATAACTTAAATCACAGATATGCTTAAAGAACTAATCAAAAATTACGTATCGTTCTTAAAATATTCCAATAACTCCCAAAGTGTTTGGGATCTTCCATTCTTTAAAAAATGTCATTGCGACTTGATTACTATGTATGCTACCAAATAAATATGGGATACCTGGGACGCTTAACATTTAATATTTTGCAGAATGACTTTCTTTTGAAAAAAAAAATTAGTTTAAGATCCAGTTAAAGTTTTCTTTCGTTTTCCGCTCTTGTATTTTCATTGGTCCTTCATAATGCTCTTCTTTTCAATTATTTTAAACCTGCAATTTTTGACAAACTATTATTGTACCTATGTTATTTATGGCTTTTCGATACGCTGAATACACACACACACATTTGCGCAAGGAAATCGTGAATGTTGCTAATCGAAAACTTTGAAAATCCCTAACTGTAACCATGAGCAATGCATTGTCTTATGTCAGCATAGTTTCGAAAGTATACTTTCAACAAGCAAATCTAGAATTTTACTTCTGCTGGTTGAACGGTAGATTATTAACGCTTCACATATAAAGGTATTTTTTGATTACCCTGTATATATGTTATATTTATTTTATGTATTTCTATATTTTGAGAACATTTTAATTAATTTAGCTTTGCTTAAGGACTTTATTCGCTTAATGACATTTTGTATTAAAAATATTTAATAAAAATTAATATTGTATTCATCAACAGTAAGTAGAAAATAGTATATTTAAGTAATATTTTTATAATTGCACGCATTTACTACTGAATTTGTTTTATACATATGTTTAGAATACATTTGAAGCAACTGTAAGCAAATAAATTTTCTAAAAGATTAAAATAAATTAGTAAAAATTGTTTATTTTATTTCCATGGTATTTTTAAATTTAATAACACAAGTTCAAATTTAATTTAATAAGATACTGAATGGTACTTTGATTTTAAGTACAATTCGTCATTTATCTGATACAATGCGTCAAGTAAGATTAAATCAAAAACACTTCTTTGTTGTTACAAGTTAGGTATGCTGTAAACGAAGATAAGTTTGCAGAAGTTACGAATAACGACAAAACTAGATAAATCTGTTTTGTGAATAATTTTACGCACTTGTGCAACACAAAATGAAAGCAGTCAATCCTGTAAAGCGTTTCTGTGAGCCAAAAGTTTTATCTTGGAATATTTCCTGAATAGTCCATTTAACTTGGTCCAAAATGGGAAACATAAGAGGAGAAAGAGTATTGTTTCACACTCATTCAGAGCTGCGAAAGCGTCACGTATCTTCCACTGATAAATTAAGGCAGTGGAAGAAAATGACAAATAAGAAATGAGCAATGCTAAATGGGTAATTCCTGGAAGCTCACTTGATGGTTTAAGAGATACTATTCTCGCTCCCAAGAAAATAAGAAATAAATTTGTTTCTTTTCATTTTACTTTCTTAAACATCCCACAGGAAATTACTTCAGATATATAAACATAATTAAAATTTATTTACATCTAAGACATCATTTGATAGTCATTAAATTAAGCTAATAATTAAAATTAAATTAAAATTACTAAGTAACATGAACTTTATCACATTCATGCTATTATGTAAAATATATTTCTATTTTCTATTTAAAAGATATTTTGTTTGAAAAACATTATTTATTATGATATCAATTTTACGAGATAAATTCATTTTACTTTTTAATTGAATTTAACTAATCAATAACTTTACCATATTAATCTGATTTTCAAAATTTCGTATATAAAATTTATGCTTTATTACTATTTATTGTTTTATACCCTCCATATCTAGTGACAACTAGATAATAGACGAATCCTAGGGTATAGAAAACTTTTAATGCTCAAAAAGGCCAAAAACATTAAAGGATTTCTAATTAAGACGTCTAGGGAGAATTGAAGACAGTCCAAAACGGGGAAGCCTTTTATGAAAAGACTACTTGTTGGAAAAATCTTCTAACCCCTATAAAAACAAAGTGCCCCACCAAGAGGCCACTGGTAAATCTGGAAAGAGCATTCTGACCTTTTCGGTTGCAAGTGAGGCCTAGAGAACTCCAGGGCTAGTTCTTGTGTACCATCATTTTATATGATACATTTGCTAGTTAAACTTGCTGAAATTCTTCCTGATTTCAGAGAATTCGTAAAATGTCTTGATAGGGCAAGGGTCGGATTTTCAGAATCTCCCTTAGCCAGTTACAGCCCGGAAAAAGGAAATTTGTTTGAGCATGTCTAGTATGGAAATGCTAGTTATGTCACTCACATCACTCCAATACTATAGATGATAAACTATGTTCTTGTTGTCCGATAGAATCCATACCTAAACATAACGTCTTTCCGCAAGTATGGTCATAAGACCTATTTCAATGACAATAAGTTCGCTTCTAAAAATGAAACAAAATTCTAGATTACTAACTTTTATTATTTGATCTTCATCAAAGGACATGATATGAATGCCACTTCCTGGTTGACATTTCTCTTTTTTACTTCCATCCAGATATAGTTTAATAGCGTCCCTTGATATCCTATTAATGATCTTCAGCGCAATCTGTGTCAGGTGTTCAGGAATACCCGAGCTCTTGGTCACTGGAGAGAGCATTTCAGTGTGAAAATAACACCAGGTAAGCCAACAGAGGGATCAATATTGATCTTGAGCAAATGGCTCTCCATGTTTCTGTGATGATATCCAGAGAGGCAGCTAAGTGTCATCGTGGTGAGGGGGTGACTTCGGGTGGTATGGGTGATGTAAGTCAGGATTTTATCTTGGTGGGGCCACTATAGGCGTGGAGGCTAGACTATTATACTCAGTTAATGTTAGCCGACGATGAGCAAAGTCTGTCTTCTACAATTGGGTGCTCAGTCAAACAGAAGCTACTTCTAAGCATCCACCAATTAGTTATCATAATATGATAATCATAATAAACTTGTCTCACACACCAATAATTATATGATGTGGTAATATAACTTTGTCGAGTGACTTATTCAATAACTGAAAATGTAAACGAACATAATCAAACAACATGTAAGTAATGCATGTTGATACGAATCTTTAAGTTTATCTTAAGAAATTATGAAGTTATTCAGAAGTTATGTTTTATTATCATCAAAAGGTAGAGAAGTTATGTTAGCTATTTTTTAGGTATTAATCACTTTGATATAACAGCACAGATTTTGGTCTCCAGACATAGTTTCTAGACTATAATGTGTTTCACCATGTCATATAAATCATAAAATTTGCGAGAGATTGATTTTTAACTTTCAATGTATGTGACTTGTAAGGAAACTGATAAATTGTTTATATTTGTGTTGTAATTGATTATTAGTTCTAATGAACTTTATAAAAATTCTCTCAAAAAATATTTTAGGCAAATATTTGGAAAATGCTTAGTAAAAACGTTTTTCTAATTAAAAGTTTCTCTTACTAATCGTTAGCTACTGCCAACAATAGACTTAGAATAATTAATTTAGTCAATTATTAAAACTTTTAAGATATTACGGTAAATACGTTAAACTGAGAACTAATTAACCGTATATACGTTGAAATTTCAGTTATAAAATTTAAAATGACGCCATAGACAATTAATTATTATTGTTTCAGAAAGTATTTAAATATTTAATTTATTTTCAATAAAACTTTGCAAATAATTTCGGGATTTCTGATTTGTTTCATAAGATAATAAAATTAGATTAGCTTCACAAAACCAAAATTTTTTTCATATTTCTATCAAACTAGATATTTTTATACTTGAAAAATAATTCTATGCTTTATTCATTACTAGTGAATAAACCCAAAATCTAATATATTTCGTTAGACTTGGGTTGATAACATTTTTTTCTTTTAAATCAATTTAAAAGGCATTACATTTGTAAAACATCAAATAATGATGTAAAAGTTAATGGAAGTATATAATAAAATATGTTAATAATAACTACATAAAGAATGTAGTTAAAATAATAAAATATAAAAATGACGACAATATTTACAACCTATACAAGAGTTAATAAAATAATATGAAAGA
The DNA here is from genome assembly GCA_026290005.1 of Latrodectus geometricus. Taxonomy (NCBI): domain Eukaryota; kingdom Metazoa; phylum Arthropoda; class Arachnida; order Araneae; family Theridiidae; genus Latrodectus; species Latrodectus geometricus. The sequence continues at coordinate 162,608 of JAPDSC010092131.1, read as the reverse complement.
TTTTAAATTTTGGTTAATATACTTTAAAATGGTATACTGTAAATTTCTCAAAGTTTTGAAGGGTTCAATTAAAAAAACATTTCCTGTTAAATAAATTTGTACAAAATAATTCATTTCAAACAAATGGAGTAATAAGAAAACAACGTGACATTTTAGTATATATATTTAAAGCATTTGGCTTAAAATAATTTAATATATTGAAAATAATATTTTAGGTTAAAATAAAAACAAAAGCAATGAATGAATAGCTGAAATAAACATACTGAAATACATATTCAAATTTTCATCCCATTTAAAGAACATTTGCATAATACTTGAATATCACATACCGTCATTTTTCTGAAATATGAAGTACATCAAAACATACAAAAATGATTTTCTCGTAAGAAATAGTATCTCAGCATCATAAACAGCAATAGAGAAATTTAAAATGAAGCTTTCAAAAATGCAATACCATTTTGGAAAACAACGGCAATACTTTTGAGATTTCGGCATCATGTTTTATGATGCTGAGATACTATTTCTTACGGGAAAATCATTTTTGTATGTTTTGATGTACTTCATATTTCAGAAAAATGACGGTATGTGATATTCAAGTATTATGCAAATGTTCTTTAAATGGGATGCAAATTTGAATATGTATTTCAGTATGTTTATTTCAGCTATTCATTCATTGCTTTTGTTTTTATTTTAACCTAAAATATTATTTTCGATAACTTAAATTATTTTAAGCCAAATGCTTTAAATATACATACTAAAATGTCACGTTGTTTTCTTATTACTCCATTTGTTTGAAATGAATTATTTTGTACACATTTATTTAACAGGAAATGTTTTTTTAATTGAACCCTTCAAAACTTTGAGAAATTTACAGTATACCATTTTAAAGTATATCAACCAAAATTTAAAATCTTTCATATTATTTTATTAACTCTTGTATAGGTTGTAAATATTGTTGTCATTTTTATATTTTATTATTTTAACTACATTCTTTATGTAGTTATTATTAACATATTTTATTATATACTTCCATTAAATTTTACATCATTATTTGATGTTTTCCAAATGTAATGCATTTTAAATTGATTTAAAAGAAAAAAATGTTATCAACCCAAGTCTAACGAAATATATTAGATTTTGGGTTTATTCACTAGTAATGAATAAAGCATAGAATTATTTTTCAAGTATAAAAATATCTAGTTTGATAGAAATATGAAAAAAATTTTGGTTTTGTGAAGCTAATCTAATTTTATTATCTTATGAAACAAATCAGAAATCCCGAAATTATTTGCAAAGTTTTATTGAAAATAAATTAAATATTTAAATACTTTCTGAAACAATAATATTTAATTGTCTATGGCGTCATTTTAAATTTTATATCTGAAATTTCAACGTATATACGGTTAATTAGTTCTCAGTTTAACGTATTTACCGTAATATCTTAAAAGTTTTAATAATTGACTAAATTAATTATTCTAAGTCTATTGTTGGCAGTAGCTAACGATTAGTAAGAGAAACTTTTAATTAGAAAAACGTTTTTACTAAGCATTTTCCAAATATTTGCCTAAAATATTTTTTGAGAGAATTTTTATAAAGTTCATTAGAACTAATAATCAATTACAACACAAAAATAAACAATTTATCAGTTTCCTTACAAGTCACATACATTGAAAGTTAAAAATCAATCTCTCGCAAATTTTATGATTTATACGACATGGCGAAAAACATTATATTCTAGAAACTATGTCTGGAGACCAAAATCTGCGCTGTTATATCAAAGTGATTAATACCTAAAAAATAGCTAACATAACTTCACTACCAGTTGATGATAATAAAAACATAACTTCTGAATAACTTCATAATTTCTTAAGATAAACTTAAAGATGCATATCAACATGTATTACTTACATGTTGTTTGAGAATATTATGTTCGTTTGCAATATACGCATTAATCAAAAAGGAATATAATAAGTGCATGTGATTAGATTAACCATTTTTGGTTTGTGTTGTTTTAAATAGCATTGCTGAATTTTCAATAAAAATGTATAGAATGCATCATGTATGTTGAAGAACGATGAAGGATTTTACTGAAATAATTATAAATTCTCTGAATATGCAATCTACCAAACAAATGTGGTGAAAGACGCAATAGTTTTAGTGTATTTAATAAACGCTTTCAGTATATATCTTGTCCTGATTTATAGACATTGTAAACGTAATTGATGTTTCAAAATTTTTCTTTACTGAACTAATGAATATTTTTTGTGAAATGTATTTATTTAAAATTGTTGCATTTTCAGTTATTGAATAAGTGACCTGACAAAATTATATTATATTACCATATCATATAATTAGCGGTGTGTGAGACTAGTTTATTATGATTACCAAATTATGATAACTAATTGGTGGATGCTTAGAAGTAGCTTCTCTTTGACTGAGCACCCAAATGTAGAAGACAGACTTTGCTCATCGTCGGCTAACATTAACTGAGTATAATAGTCTAGCCTCCACGCCTATAGTGGCCCCACCAAGATAAAATCCTGACTTACATCACCCATACCACCCGAAGTCACCCCCTCATCACGATGACACTTAGCTGCCTCTCTGGATATCATTGACAGAAACATGGAGAGCCATTTGCTCAAGACCAATATTGATCCCTCTGTTGGCTTACCTGGTGTTATTTTCACACTGAAATGCTCTCTCCAGTGACCAAGAGCTCGGGTATTCCTGAACACCTGACACAGATTGCGCTGAAGATCATTAATAGGATATCAAGGGACGCTATTAAACTATATCTGGATGGAAGTAAAAAAGAGAAAAGTCAACCAGGAAGTGGCATTCATATCATGTCCTTTGATGAAGATCAAATAATAAAAGTTAGTAATCTAGAATTTTGTTTCATTTTTAGAAGCTAACTTGTCATTGAAATAGGTCTTATGACCATACTTGTGGAAAGACATTATGTTTAGGTATGGATTCTATCGGACAACAAGAACATAGTTTATCATCTATAGTATTGGAGTGATGTGAGTGACATAACTAGCATTTCCATACTAGACATGCTCAAACAAATTTCCTTTTTCCGGGCTGTAACTGGCTAAGGGAGATTCTGAAAATCCGACCCTTGCCCTATCAAGACATTTTACGAATTCTCTGAAATCAGGAAGAATTTCAGCAAGTTTAACTAGCAAATGTATCATATAAAATGATGGTGCACAAGAATTAGCCCTGGAGTTCTCTAGGCCTCACTTGCGACCGAAAAGGTCAGAATGCTCTTTCCAGATTTACCAGTGGCCTCTTTGTGGGGCACTTTGTTTTTATAGGGGTTAGAAGATTTTTCCAACAAGTAGTCTTTTCAGAAAAGGCTTCCCCGTTTTGGACTGTCTTCAATTCTCCCTAGACGTCTTAATTAGAAATCCTTTAATGTTTTTGGCCTTTTTGAGCGTTAAAAGTTTTCTATACCCTAGGATTCGTCTATTATCTAGTTGTCACTAGATATGGAGGGTATAAAACAATAAATAGTAACAAAGCATAAATTTTATATACGAAATTTTGAAAATCAGATTAATATGGTAAAGTTATTGATTAGTTAAATTCAATTAAAAAGTAAAATGAATTTATCTCGTAAAATTGATATCATAATAAATAATGTTTTTGAAACAAAATATCTTTTAAATAGAAAAGAGAAATATATTTTACATAATAGCATGAATGTGATAAAGTTCATGTTACTTAGTAATTTTAATTTAATTTTAATTATTAGCTTAATTTAATGACTATCAAATGATGTCTTAGATGTGAATAAATTTTAATTATGTTTATATATCTGAAGTAATTTCCTGTGGGATGTTTAAGAAAGTAAAATGAAAAGAAACAAATTTATTTCTTATTTTCTTGGGAGCGAGAATAGTATCTCTTCAACCATCAAGTGAGCTTCCAGGAATTACCCATTTAGCATTGCTCATTTCTTATTTGTCATTTTCTTCCACTGCCTTAATTTATCAGTGGAAGATACGTGACGCTTTCGCAGCTCTGAATGAGTGTGAAACAATACTCTTTCTCCTCTTATGTTTCCCATTTTGGACCAAGTTAAATGGACTATTCAGGAAATATTCCAAGATAAAACTTTTGGCTCACAGAAACGCTTTACAGGATTGACTGCTTTCATTTTGTGTTGCACAAGTGTGTAAAATTATTCACAAAACAGATTTATCTAGTTTTGTCGTTATTCGTAACTTCTGCAAACTTATCTTCGTTTACAGCATACCTAAATTGTAACAACAAAGAAGTTTTTTTGATTTAATCTTACTTGACGCATTGTATTAGATAAATGACGAATTGTACTTAAAATCAAACTACAATTCAATATCTTATTAAATTAAATTTGAACTTGTGTTATTAAAGTTAAAAATATCATGGAAATAAATAAATAATTTTTACTAATTTGATTTAATCTTGGAGAAAATTTATTTGCTTACTTTATTCAAATGTATTCTCAAAATACGTATAAAACAAATTCAGCAGTAAATGCGTGCAATTAAAAAAAATATTTAAATATACTATTTTCTACTTGCTGTTGATGAATACAATATTAATTTTTATTAAATATTTTCAATGAAAAATGTCATTTAGCAAAGAAAGTCCTTAAACAAAGCTAAATTAATTAAAATGTTTTCAAAATATTAGAAATATATAAAATAAATATCACATATATACAGGGTAATCAGAAAATACCTTTATATGTGAAACGTTAATAATCTACTGTTCAACCAACAGAAATAAAATTTTTAGACTTGCTTGTTGAAAGTATACTTTCGAAACTATGCTGATATTGGACAATGCATTGCTCACCATTACAGTTACGGATTTTCAAAGTTTTTGACCAGCAACATTCACGATTTCCTTGTGCAAATATGTGTGCATGTTCAGCGTATTAAAAAACCACAACTGGCATTGGGACAATTAGCGTGGGTCAAAAATTACAGGTTTAAAGTAATTGAAAAGAAGAGCATTATGAAGGACCAATGAAAATACAAGAGTGGAAAGCGAAAGAAAACTTTAATTGTAACTTAAATTAATTTTTTAAAATAAACTATACTTTCTGAAAAATAATAAATGTTAAACGTCACAGTTATCCTATATTTATCTGGCAGCATACATAGTAGCCGCTCATCCTGTCTAGTGGTTAGCGTACCTGACTACAGATGGGTGGGACCTGGGTTCAAATCCTGGCTCGGGCATGGATGTACTTCTTCTTTCTCTCTCTCTTTCTTGCCTTTGTCTTTTCTTTGTGTGTGTGTGAATGGTTGCCTACCCTATAAACGGGTACCTATGGCATGGGTGTACTGAGGAAGTCGGACTCCACTCCAAATATGGTTCAGTTGGAAAACTGGAGCAGCGCACCCCATATTGCCAGCCTGGCTGGCACACAACAGCATACATAGTAATCAAGTCACAATGACACTTTTTAAAGAATGAAAGATCCCGGGCACTTTGGGAGTTATTGGAATATTTTAAGAACGATATGTAAATTTTTAATCTATACGTAATTTTTAATTATTTCTATAAACATTTCCGTGATTTAAGTTATTTGAATTTACTTAAAAATATTAAGAGATCCTACTAGTTATTACAATTGCTATAACTGAAAAGAATATAAGCAATTAAATCATATATATTCAACAGACCTATAATAAAAAACAAAACAAGACATTTAAAATTTAAAATATATAGAGACTGAATTTGACAAAGCAAAAATTCTGACAGCATAATAATAATTATAAGCTTGATCCTTGAGACGAATATAGATTATATTCTATGTACATATATTGCACTCCATGCAGATTCAACATAATACCACATCTCATCAAACATGATTAGTGGTATCCAAATTTATAGGCTATTTTTGAAATTTTTTTACTACTGAGAGAGCAGAATAATACGTAATAAGCAAGTATTAGTTCAAACTTATTCTATTTATGAAGGAATATACGGGAATAGGGTGTATGAGATGTATTGTTTTAACATTCATAATGAAACAAAGTATTATAGAATCTTTGAAGATAACGATGAGTTACATACCTTTCAAACATCAGAAACATAACTGTTACTTTTCAAAGTGCTAGGCCATATAAACAGGAGGTCTTCAAGACTTAAATCTAAGAATACTTTGCCATGATAAAAAAATTTAGAACATCCAACACATATTAATAATCGGCTTAAACAGATCTCAAAGAAATAGAAATCACAGATGAGGTTATCTTGATGAGTGTAAACTAGGGAATACAACACAGAAACAATAGAATGCATACAGAATTAGGGAAAATTACATTCCGTCTGAAAAGAATTATTCGGCATCATTTCTACATTGCTCGCACAATTGAGGGAGCTTTTGCTGATGAAATAACATAGCTAGTTGAAGAAACTGTCAATAGTTTGGCAGTTCATTCTCTGATAATAAGTAAAAATCAGTGCAAAATAAATAAATAATTTTAAAGAAACTTGAGTTAATAAAACCGGTGGTGTTCGACTCGGACAATGATTAACATTACTTGTGCTCATCGACACAGCATACAAAACCAACATGGAAAACCTCACCTACTTGAGGATAACAGTGTCTACACGACAGCTGCACTGTTGTTAGCCCTCACCATCTTGAGGAACAGGCATGCCTCACCTTTTTGAAGAAACACTTAACCTGGCAGTGAAGAAGGGATCCAACGGATCCGACAAAACGCAAGAGCCCAGAAAATGAGGAACCCTGCAACATATGTAGCAGTCTTCAAACTCGGACAGCTTGGGATATCTAGCTATGCCGATAGTGACAATAACAAACATAACTTAGACCACAGGAGCCTGGACGTTAGTGATTGCTGCGGACCAGCATCTCATGAACTTCAGTACATTGTATGTGACAGAAACAGTGTTCTCCTGAGATTCTCTAAAAAGCTAGTTTTTTATGGAAGCTTGTACTCGCAAGGTGTTAGCCGGCCAATGTCATGGTTTCTCAGACGGCTAATGCATTATACGAGTGTCTAACTTATCATCGAGTTCAGTGTTCAACTCCAATTTACAGGAACTTTTGTTGAAGCGTAAAGGAGCATAATTGCTCATTGTTTCCTACATGACCTGCGAGTACGTGCCATCCGTGTCAGTGGGAATTTTGCATCTACATGGCATTTAACGACAAACCGCACAACCGCCATGCCAAAGTTACAGTGACAAGCTGGTGAAACGACTTCTTTGGATCTCCAGGAAGACGATAGCTCCAGTAAAACCATGTTAAAGACAATCATCAATGGGCCGACTGCAACTCACCCTGTAACAGCAGTAGAGTTAACAGTCAGCTCGAGGTGCATGCTAGAGGCTTTTAGGTTTCACTCTAGCATGTGCATACGACCCACTTTCCATCAAAGTCCCCCTAGAGGGCACAATACCCAGCTCGCACATGTAATGATGACGCTCTCTGCGAGACTCTCAACATGCGTTCGGGTTTTGTGTTGTGACTATCATTTAAAGGAATGGGGAGTTGGGCATACGCAGCAAATATTTCAAGCCTTAGACTCGCTTCGCGAGTAGGTAGTCCGCCTGCGGCGTCCAAGTCCAAGTTAGTACTATGACAAATATGGTCGAAATAAGAAGACATTTGTTGTAGCTATTAATTTGAAAAAATTAATTTATGATTAAAATTTCGTGATGTTACTGTAGGATGCTTCATACCCGGTCAAAAGTAATGTATAATTTTTTAACGAATGGTAAACGAAGACCACTAATAATTTGATCCGTGTTCCGTATATCTTTCAGCAAACAACTAATTTCCTGTTTTACTGGATTAATGGGAACTTGACTGACACAAACAACAATTTGTACGGGAATAAATCTCAAAGATGATAGGCGAAATTCAACCAAATTTAAACTTATAGATGCTGGTTACTTTTTCTTCTTCTAACATAAGACATTATCTTAATTTTTTGCTAGAGTATATTGTTCAAATTCTTTTTCATGAAGATCTTTGCAAAATTTCTTCTTTTATACTTATTGTTGTTGTTACTGTTAATTATCGCCCTCTACTTTTAGGAGGTATGAGGTATTTTCTTAGCTTATTTCTTAAAAATCTGAATCACAGATTAAAATTATAAATGTGCGTTCACTTAATTCTACAATATTTCCTTTAATTCGCTCCTTTTAAAAGTAAATATTTTAGAAAACATTCGTTTAATTTTTTTTATCAAGTATATATTATTTAATATTTTCTAAAACATAAATGTCTGTTTTTTATTACTAAAATTCATTTAAAAATGATTAAACTGAGTGGGAAAAAATTTCAAGTATTTGAACTTTTTATGTTTACAAAGTAGAAATGGTAATTTTGAAATATAAGCTGTGAAAATGTATGCATTGATTTTAAATTTTTAGTGCAATATTTTCAAAAAAAATTAATGTTTATTTTTTTAGTTTATTTACTATGATGTTGGAAAAAGAGAAAAAAGTATGATTTAATGATATGAAGAAATGTTATGCACTCATGTTTCCATGACGACAGTGTTGTATTCTATAAACAAAAGTTACAATACCATAAAGGTGACTGCTTATTATAGTTTTCTTTCCAATAACATTTTGTAAAGAAATGAATTTGTAAACCTTTATTTTAAAGTTTTATGACAACTTGAATGGTTTTTAAGGTAATTTGTAACTCACAAAAGAGAAATATTCGTAATCGGTAATGTCACGATTTGCAGATTAACATAGTGATTTTGTTTACAAAAAAATGCAAATAAAATGTTGTTCTTCATTTTCTTATTGAGCAGAATTGTTAGTTTACAAATGAACATTAACATTCATTCTCTAGATTTCGTGATAGCAATACTTTGTAAATTATGAAAATAAAAATAATTCTTTGTTAAGATATTTAAGCATAAAAGTGAAATTATGAAATAAAAAAAAGGCTTTGAAAAGAAACAACTTTTTTCTTATATTAAGTTGTATTATTTCCATAAATGTTCACTAAAAATATTCTGCAACTTGAAGTAATGAAACACATATTGCAACATTATTTCTGGTTTCAATTATTTATAATGCTAAAATAAAGTTTTTTTCTAGACTTGGTAAATATGTTTATGACATAATTTTTATTGAGCTTAATTTTATTTGAAATTGATTAATTAGAACCTTTAACCTCAAATGATTTTATAGAAATAAATATAGTTTCGTAAATGTTAGCCACACAAACGCAAAATGTGTATGACTCAAAATCTATGCTAACCAAGCTTTGGTGCTAATTTGCATCACACCTCTTGTGATTTAAAAATGCAGGAAGACATTAGAATATTTTATTGGAAATATATTTTCGAGAAGGAAAGCAGAAAAATAATATAAAAATATGGTAATGATAAACTTGACACTTGATTTCTAATGATCTTTATGATGTTGCATTGATATCAGCATCCTCAAACAAAGTAAGGTATTTGCAATGCCATATAATATTCGGAGTGAAAACTATGCCCACATCACAAATTGGTTCCAAAAAACTAGTGATTTTAGGTGGAGAAAAAATGCTTGAACCCGAACTATAAATATCATTATAACCCAAATGACATATGAATAATAATTAATTTTTCAGTATTTTGGTGTACAAGACGATAGCTTGATGATGATTGCAACCATCATCTGTTTTCAAAATAAATGTTTCGTTGATTACAGTATCACATGGATAAGCAATACAGTATTATCTCCGTATATTTGAATAGTGAGATTTCAAGTAGTCTCCTGTCATATCTGTTTGCGTGGTTGAGTTAAAGTTCCCCTAGCTTAACTAAATCAAAGAGAAGAAACACTGCCTATTATTTATGCGTCCTTTTCTGTGAATTCCATGGAACACATCAAGTATTCTCACCCTCATGTAATCCTATGGAAAGTTAAACCTTGAAGATTAAAAATAATTGGTGATCACCATTGAACAGGTCTAATGATTTACAATCTAATTTAGACAATTATATGACATATTTGAATGTCCAGAAAGATATGTCAGAAGCAAAATGAGTATTGCCAAGTGTTAGATAGCTTTCAGTGAAAAATAATACGAGATACGACAATTCGTAGTTTATTACGAACTGTCATGTCTCATACTATTCTTCCTGTTACAAAAATAACAGTGAATAGTAATTGTGTTGTTACGCGCAAATATTGGTACTTTTGTGCAAAATGTAGCTTTTAGTTTTGCTTTATTTCGTGTATACCTAAGCATTGAATAACATCAATTAAAATTTAGTTTCGCTATTGGCTTATATACAACAGAATTATTAAGAATCTTTCAACATCATATTGTTTTTAATTTGTTTTGGGTAAACTGTAGATCATCATTAAAATTAGTTTTTATCAGTATTCGGATTTAAAACTTAGAATTTAAATACATTTCTACCTCTTTAAAATACAGTTTACATTTTCATTAATTTGTATACTGAAGAATCAATTTAACATTTCTCCAACATGAATGAATGTGATTTAACTTTGTTACTCTCATTAATATATTTATTATTTTAAAGATATACATCATTTTTTATTAAGTTTCATGATAGTTTTATAGTAAAATAATGTTTATAATATATCTCTTGTAAACTAAATATTTATACCGCTTAAAAGTATAAGCTAGGTTTCATAAATTTGTTTATTATTAATCTTTTAAAAATATTTGGTTTTCTATAATTTGGGGACAAATAAATTAACTAATATTTTTCAATATATAATGAAATACACCAGATCAGATATAAAATTCAAAACTTTATTTATTTAATATCAATTGATAAAATTTCCATATTAATTTAAAATATAGTATTCGTATTTTCATAATGTTTGATCTAAAATTTAACTAAATATTACATTATATGTTTATACTTATAGGACACATTATATCTAATTGAAACAGAAACAAAGTATATAAAAATGCATTTTTATAACAATGCACAAAATATTTTTTGAAAAAGACAAAAATATATCAGAAATGACTCATTTCTCGTTGTCATGAAAGATCAGCCATTTTAATTTTCAGCAATCACGCAAAATGTCTATTTATTATTCAAAAGTTGCCCTTTGCAAGACTTTAGCCAATTTGACAGAACATTCAGTTCTCATTTGTCAGATTATTTTAGTTCTCAATTTGTCAACGTAAAGACAGTGATAGTTTCATAACTGGAGAAAAGTATGAGATAATTCCCCTTCTAGAAATTCAGTTATGCATCTGACACAGCGACCTATTCGAAAATTTTCAGAGATAAATTTAATCCTACAAAATTATTTCAAAAGAGTTGGCTGATTGCTCTATGACTGAATCGAATATATATTAATTTACACTCAAATTCAAATACAGCACCGCAGTTCTTAACTAAAATGTTTATTTGAGTTCTAAAATATATTAGTATGCTTAATTTAAAATTTAAACTAGCGAAATGTTTCAAATAATGCACAAATATTTTTGTTGAAACTCTGCTGTAAAGTTACCTGATAAAATTAGTTAATATATATATATATATATATATATATATATATATATATATATATATATATTTAACATTTTTAATTCAGTTTAATCAACATATTAAAGCAATGTCAGTGTGCATATATTGTTCTGACTAATATATATCATTTTTAAAAATTGAAAAACATTCAATAAAATATTTTATTTAATTATTTATAAATAATTTGGAATATAGTATTTGATTTGTTAATATATATCTATATATATATATATATATATATATATATTCCTTAAAATTTTATATTATAAATTTAAAGTTATATTACTTAACTTATAGTTTGTAAATAGCTTTCAATTTAATTTCGAAAGAAAAATCTTTCTTTTCAATATATTTAATCTTATATTTTACTGTGTGATCTTATATTTTACTGTGTGTTTTACTTTTAAATATTTTATCTATATATTTTACTGTGTGATTTCCTCAAAGATAATATTCATTTATTTTAAAATTTTTCAAATGAATATTAATTTTATAATGGAATTGAAAAACAAATGTTAGAGTTTTTTAAAAGCATTTTTCAAAGTTTTCTTAAATTTTGTATTCGAAAAAAGTTTCTAATTCACATAAAAAGTTGTATGTAGTAAAATGTTGATTATTCAAATATTTTTTCTCTTGATAGTATTCATGACCAAATTAAACATTTTTAATGTAATTAAACATTTTTAACTTAATAATTTTGAGTAATTGATTGGTTAAAGAAAACCCCTGATACCACTGGTAATTCACCTTAGTTAATGAGTTGAAATCCATCGAAAAACAGTTATCGATTTCTAGACTCGTTAATAAAATATGATATAAGTGTATTAATCTCTGGAAATATTGAAGAAAATAAATAAGTAACATTCTTACTGAATAAGATAAAATAACAACTGTTAAATATTTAATTACTAAAATAACAATTGCAGACTTACGAAATAGGCTCCCTATTAATATCATTTTCGGCTTCTTTAATGTGTTTATTACAAGTATTGAAAAATATTAAACTTATTTTGTTTTTTAAAACAACTTAATAATTTATTTTGTATAATATATAAAATATATTCATGAGAAAAAGAAATTAAAAATATAAAGACAATTCATAGAAGTTAAGAAAACAATAAAACAATTAATAAATTTGCTATTTTTTTTTTTATTTCTCTGAAGTTTATTTTGAACTTTCCTATGAAATTTTAGTTAACTTAGAAATTTCTGAGAGTTGTAGAAATCTTAGTTCATTATATAACTTACAATTTAATTCTCCACTTCCCTGCTAACCTCAGATTTTTCAAACTCAAAACTTTCGCTCAACTCTGAAATTTAGTTGAAGATTATTAAAAAGTATAAATAATTCGTCTTCATTAAAACATCCTGCTAGAAAGTGTTTCCTAGCATTATTATATGAATTTTCTAGTAATATCAGTTTAATTTATACCAAACATTTGCATGTCATTTTGAAAATAATTCTATATTAAATTAGATTAAGTCCTTTCAAGAATCAAAACTTGGGTTTATTACTTAAATTAAAAGATTATATTTCTGTTATAATTTTCTCATATCTATGCCAAAACAAATTCTGTAGCATTTTTAAAATATTTATTAATATATGAAATGTTTCCTTTAAAAATTCTAAGTTATGAAACAAGAACTGGAATGCAAAATAAAAACTGTATTCTAAATATCTGATAAATTTGATTTCATGTATTTTATATGACAAAAAATTATAAAAAATGAAGCATACTGTTAAAAATATTCACTTAAATAAAATAAAATTTCTTACTGTAATTAACAAATTTTATGAAGAGATAATGTTTCTATTTTCATAAACTGTGTATCATGTCAAAATGAATGGGTTATCTGGATTGCTCAAACATTCCAGAAATTTATTGAATAACTAGTTCATTGTTTCACATTTTGCTTTGTTAATACCGGCAATGTTGTGAGTCGCTGTGAAGAATATGAAAATGTCTTGCGATTATATTTTACCATTTTAAAGAGCACATTAATTTTGTTTAATGTGTTAATGTATAATGTGTGTGATTTTAATTTTAAATTTTTACCTTCAACCGTGTAAAGCAATTCTGTGATTCAAATAGTTCACAGCATTTAAAGGTTAAGAGTTTTAAGGTATGCTAAATTTCTATCACTGTTTTCTTCTTCCCATCTGAAAAGTTGAAAGCAATTTATCTAAATAGATTTCTTTAGCTTTTAATCGCTGTAAAGAAACTCTAGCTAGAGACTTTTTAAATTTGAACATCAGATGCTCATCCAACATTATTCATCGACTTAAACAATTATTCAGTGGATGACACTTTGAATGAAATCACTTTTGATGGAATTAACCATTAGATTTATTTCAAAGAAAATGTCCTTGTATAGCAAAAATATTTCATTTACGACTGGGAACTTTTGCATGAATTATGGCACTGTATTCTTTTACAGTTCGTCTTTTATGTATGCTAAAAGCAAAGCCACAATCCTTATTTATATAGAACAAATTTGTAACTTTTGCTTTTTCTTAAAAGGATGGCACTAAATCTTCACACAGATGTTGGAGGAATTTGATTTTATATCCCATTTCTTTTCTGGTATTAGACATATATTTGGAAAGGATAATTTCAATGCTAATGTTTTATCATGTACTAAGGAAATAATATTTTTTTCAATTGAAATGAATACCTTAGCTGACTCTCAAATTAGAGACTCCAATTTTTCTGATATTTTGACAAAAGCAACAGATAATTACTTTCAGTCAAAATAGTTTTCTATTCCAAATTTTAGTAAATATTTGTATTGCCGGCCACCCTGTCTAGGGTTAGGGTACCTAACTACGGACGAGGAGGACCTGGGTTCGAATTCCGGCTCGAACATGGATGTACTTTCTCTTTCTCTGTGTTTCTTGTCCTTTCATGAGATAATGGATGAATGTGGCCCGCCCTATAAACGGGTTTGTGTGGTGTGACGTGGATAATGCTACTCACCTCCGTTACTTGGTTCACAGGTACCTACCGGGTAACGACAATGATTAGCAGTCTCCGGCCTTGTGGCGCGCGGTTTATACCCAAGTGCCCGCCGTTAGGAAAAAAAGTAAACATTAGTATTTTAATACTTCTTCAGTTAAAATTTGATTTTTTTTTGTGTAAAACTGTATTTGATGTTTTTCATCGTCTTCCACAACTTGGTATAGAACACCTCATAAGTGATTGTTATACCAGAAGGAATTGAAAGTAAACATAAATTGTTGTGTTGCACAAGCATAAATTGACAATATACATAAACACGCAAAAACACCACTCAGTTCTTTATCGTTTTCTGAAAGTAGATTTAAGCATATACATATCAATCTGCTTAGCTTGTTGACAACTTCTGTTTCCTCTTCTTGCATAATATTTGTAGAACATTTTATTTCGGGGCCAGATGTCTTTCTTTTGAATGATAAGATTGTTGAAATTGTTATTAAGACTCTTATAGTTTGTCTTTCTAGTGACCAGAATAAACCATTTAAATCCTCATTATTTAGGGTTTTTAATCCCTTTTGCTATTCAAATTCACAATATTAAATGGATTATTCTGTTTTCAATATTAAATGGAATATTTGAAAGGCTACATAGATCATTAAAACAACATATCTCATCTCAGTATGGCTAATTCCCTTCTTTTAATTATTTTCAACCTATGTTCTGTTTATAGAGAAAAAATTAAATCTTTGATTTCAGAACACTATAGGTGGTCCACTTTTAGCTAAAATGGTGGCCAAAGAACTTTGTCCTTTTAATTAAAGACGCAAAGACTATTATCTCTATCGATACTCTAAAGCTAAACAACTTTTGATTCAATACAGTGCAAGTTGTCACGCGAAGACGCGCTTCTTATGAGCATTCATCTTCTCTCAACTCAGAAGACTCGAAGGAAAAAGCTGCGAATCAAAAACTTCGCTTAAAGAATTGCAACATATTTATGTTCATTCCTATATAAATATTTTTGTTTCACAACTTATAAGTATCTGTATAATGTATATTATTGATAAATATGTTTTTCTTAACTGTGTATTAAATATATAGTGTGATCACAGAACGATGGATGGCACTACCTGACGGAGCCAGATAAACTGTTGTATATTCTGTAAACACTTCAACTTCAACTATTTTCATATGCTTCAACTTCTATTCCCACGTGCACACGTGTGTGTTAATATTTTGCTTCAACGAGCAGCTCGTAACCTTTTTTCATCTCTGCTGCCTTTACTTGTGTGGTTTTCTTATACCTTCAAAATTTGAAGGTGTTTGATTCGATGCTGGTTTCATTACTAAATATATTATTGTAAATGTGTTCTTTTTAGTTGTGTTTAAGTGAATAAATTTATTAAATTTTTCAGCTCGTCTAACATACCTTCAAATATTTTATCAAATGTGGTCGTGGATTTCAATATTGCAAGGTAACTTTGAACAAATTCCTGTCATAATTTTCATTCGTGGTTCAGCTTGTTGAAATTTTTAATATAACACCTCATATATATATATATATATATATATATATATATATATATATATATATATATATGACATACTATATCATAAAATTTCAGTTAAATTACTGCATTTAAACTTGTACAAATGTTTTAGAAACTTTAGATGAAATTATGTAAAATACACTCAGAATCATTGAAAATAGTGCATCAAGAAAGTAGAAAGGTTCAAGCCCAAAACTTTGTTAATAAGCCAATGTGATCCAATATGCAAATAATTTAAGTTCGGTGCCAATGCGCATAACCAAGCTTGAGTGATGTGGAATAGCACAGATTAACAAAATGTGGTGTTTAGTGATGAATCAATCCATGTTCGGTTTTAATGACATATGATAACAACGCATGGGTATTCAAGCCCCGTAATGAACTGCACATTTCTACCAACATTTCTTGCCAGACAAATGACCCGCACAATGGGAGTAATGGTCTGAGTGAAGGTTATAGCCTTTTTTAACCCCTCCACTCTAGTTGTTGAACATGAGCCTTAACGGACTAGCGTTATGTTGATGACATTCTTGGACCCCATGTAGAACTTTCCTAAATTGTCTTCTCACCGAATTTTTCCTGCAAGATAATGCTTGTCCGGATACAACTCAAGTTGCTCGAGACTTCATACGTCATGTTCACATGACCGGCCTTCTACTCAGATTTGTCCCCAAAAAACCATGTTTGAAATTTATTTAAGCGACAGATGTCACCGTGTCACTCTGTGCATGATTTGAAGGTGGATATTCTAGATTTGTTGGCAGATTTCTCTTAGAACAATACCATATGTCCACAATCAACTCGATGCCAGATCATGTGGGGATATGTTTTTCAACAGGAGGTGGTCCAACACTCTATTGAAATTTCACTGTATTTGTATAACTCTACATTGTATTTTAATAATTATCTTGATTTTAGGATCAAGTGATTTTCACATCTATATCGTTATGTGTATTAAATTTCATATCAATTCCATGATCCCTTCTTAGAGTACTATTTAAATGTTCCTTAGTGTATGATTATTTCAATTAAAAAAAGTAATTATATTTAGTAAAAAATGTGGATAAAATATTTTTGAATATATCTTCAAAAAATATTAATGACATCTGTTAAAGTTTCAATATGTTTTAAAGTCGTTACTATACTTTGCATATAGATCGGGAAATTTAAACTATATAAGCTATATAAAAATCCATATAAATAAATTTTACACATACTAGCAAAATAATATCAAAATTAAATTAAAATTAAACTTTTAAATTAGACAATAAAGCAGATTTTAAGACTTGAAAAGTAATTTCATAGGTAAGATATAATATATTTTTATTAAAACTCTATACTCATAGAGTTTATTTTTTATAATATTATTATAAACTATGACATGAGTATTTAAAAAATTTTTTTAAAGTTTTTTCTGCTGTTGGTTATTAGAAATGCATCAAGAAACTGTCAAAAATGATACTTTATCTTCTTATTTTTAAATCATGACATGTAGAAATAATTTTGGGAAAGTTTGACAAGAATATCTGGAAATAAATAGTTCATTGATTGAAAACTGGAACGTATCCTTTCACTTTGAGCTATTAATCAATCTTAGTTATTTTTAGAACCATGCCCAAGGATATGTGCTACTTGAATAGAATCTGGCGCATTCTGATTAATGATTTTTTAAATCGATGGTTGTCTATTCATTTTCTAATCAATTTTCATTGCAATAAAACTTTCAATTTGCAACCTGTTGCATTTTATAGTTAAAATTGGTTTGCGTTAATATATTTTTGGTAATGTGTGTAATTTCACTGATCCAGAGTTTTCTTTATATTGTGAATTTGCTTTTTAAACTCGTGTTTAAGGCAACACGTGAGAATATAAATGCTCAGATGATAAATTTTATATTTAATAAAGACAGTATTTTTTAAATATATGCAGATGCTTTATTCTCAATCCTTAAAATAATATATTATCTTTATTTTCTTTCACAATAATATGCAAATCCTGAATTAATTTAAAGATTTATTTTTATAAAAATAACTTTTTCGTAATAACTTGTGTTAAACAATAAAATTTCCTGAAATTTAAACATCTCAAAAACATTTTAACTTTAGATCTGTATTTATACTATACAATGCTTACAAATATTTTGGTTAAAAAAATTTATCTATTCCCCTATACTTTGGAAGAAAGAGATTAGACTCTCTTTCTATTACTATTCTACAGTATTGCAATTCTTCAATAAAAACATTTAAATTTTAAATAAATGAAATTCTAACGATGCAAAATTAAAGATTTTCTATATTTTTTTTAAAATTTTATTTCACATATGCCTTAGGATGTATTAGATAAGGATCTCAAGTTACTTATTTCTTATTTTATTAATTAAAGGTTACATTTTTATACTTAAATTTTATTGATTTTATACGAGCTATTATTGCAAAGAAATTGATAAGTTTTAAAATTCTCTCTTCTTGTTTAAAAATGGAACAAATAAAGCGCAACTAAAGTTTTTGTTGTTCCATTATTAAGAATTATATATAAATTTTTGTCGGTCTTTACTGTTTCATTATAATAATAAAATGTATCATAAAAATATAGATTTAACATTGTTAACCCTGTCTCATTTAATAATTCTTCAATTCTATAATACTGTTTCATTTCTAAACTTTAATTATAGAGTTTGTGACTAATACTATTAACACTGGTTCGAGCTCTGTGCTTATGTCACGACATAAGTTTTTTTGAATCGGTAACACTTACCTTCCGGAATTATTTTCACTTCAAAAAGAAAGCAAATTGTTCTTTTCATTTTTTTCAAATTGTCATCTATGTATTACCACTGGCAGTAAAAAAAATACTTTGGCATAAGCTATTTTTTTCTTTTTAAAAAATATTTTTTGCTTTGTATAGCGTATGCTTTTTCCTTTCATCTATTTGCCACTAGTCAAAAACTAGTGCTTTTATAACTTCAAAAACTAACTTTTTATCGTTGGAATATCGATAAAAAGAATCTCGAATTCAATTTTTTTTGTTGAATGGCAGTATGGGTGGACTGCTTCACTTTTTTAAATGTTCCGCAATTGGGTGTGGAGTCCGACTTTCTCAGTGCACACATGTCATTTATAGGTTAGGTTAAGTAGATTTATAGATTCGTTTATAGGTTAGGCAATCATTCATAGTCCATTCATACAAGGAAAGGACAAAGACAGGAGAGAGAGAGAAAAAGAAAGTACATCCTTGCCCGAACCGGGATTCGAATCCACACATCCATATCCGAAGTCACGCTGACCATTAGACACACGCTGACCATTAGACAGAGTATGCGGCATTCAACAGAGTAGACATATAAACTTCGTAATTAAAGAGAAATTTCGAGCACATTGTAATCCTCATTTCCTTTCATTTTAATCAGTGCAAGACATTTCATTTTGTGAAGCAAAATAATGTTTTGAGGTTCTATTAAATGAATTACACTTTTCAATATGAAATATTTTATGAGTTGATGTGTAGAAACTTCATGTTTAAACTGAAATTTCTGGTTTTTTTTAATATTTTAATTTTTTTCCTGTTTTATATTCTGTTCAACAGAAATAATTAATGTAAACTGCTCCTGCCTTCATTTTATTAAATGAATGTTATTTTTTTTCAGTTCATGGCTAGATTACATTTCAAAATATGTTGTGTTGTTAAACCAACAAGTTTTCTTGTGCATTGCCCTGATCTAGGCTCTAGATAACGTGAAAAAGCCGGGTATGAGTCTTTGTAATTTAGAAACAGAAAACTTGACCTGCTGCCGCTAGAGGTATCATTTTACTTGGAGGACATTGCGCAACCACTACATATTTATCTTGCCCTAGTCGTCATTAGTGAACGCGACGGACCTTTGGTTAAGCCAGAATTCGAACTTACTATTTTCCGATAATGAGAATAACTCCCTAACCAACCAGACCACCGCAGACTAAAAAACATGTTTGTAATATAACATGTTTTTTAAGTGTTCAGCTGCAGATTTTGATGATATCTTTTTTGATACGGAATTTTAATCAGAGGTGTCCTTTTTAATAACTTAGATTTTTTTTCTATTTTCGGTGCCTAGCAGTAAATTTCTGTATACCAACAGTAGAAGAAAGTACACAGATGGCAGTAAATACGAGTTGAATAACACTGGGAGCGGTGTTTTTATTGAGAGACTTTCTATCCAGCTTTCTAGACGCAACCCAGACAATTGCTCGGTATTCAGAAGCGAATTAATTGCCATAAATGAAGGATTAAAGATCATACTCCATGGGACTAAATCTAGTGACATTTGGATCCTCACCGACAGTCGAAGCTCGATTCAATATCTACTGGAGTGGAGTGGAATGTGCGACTTTGTGGGCTTGCAGATAATCACCCACCTTAAAAATCTTGCCAAGGTAGAGAAGTCCACTTTCAGTGGATTCCCTCTCATGTTAACATTCATGGCAACGAAGCTGCAGACATCTTGGCTAAAAGAAGTTGTTCTGAGTTGTCCAATGGGGACTACACACTAACTTACTAAGAACATTTCACTTTAAAGAAAAAAGAAAAGAGGCAAGTCTGGCTCGCCCCTCCCGCCCATCCCTGGTTTAGCAGCAAGACCCCGGGGGGGCATTGGATTTCGAGGGTGTCAGACATGATCATACGGCCATCATGAGACTCAGAAGTGGGCATCTGAAATGTATGTCGTTCGATTCTGGGCACTAAGTCTTTTCATTGTGCAATAAATGCAATCTGAGGCCGGCTTCCCCCGATCACATCCTGGATTGTTTGGGGTTCACTCTGGCGGATGTTCACGCAAATCCACTACTGATGCTCGACTTCGCTAGGGTTCATGGTGTCATGGATTTGATCTAGCTGACGCTAGATCTCTGAGGGATGGGAAACAACAACAGAAGAAAGTAATCTAACGTAATATTTTACAAAAAATAAAAAAACACTTTCTTCTAACATATTGGAGTGTGATACCCGAAAACTTGATACATGCTTTCTCCTAGTAAAATCTAAATTACCTAAACATGCTATAAAAATATAAATTAAAACTGTAAACTATAAATTAATTTAACTCAAAGTAAAACAATGTAAATGTAAACTTGAAGCAGATATCTACAGCTTATATATTTATTTCTAATAGCTATTTCATGGATATTTTAGAGGTAAAATTGTTTATTTAGATTAACATATTTTAGTTATTTTTTATTGTTTATTAATATATATTTCTCTATAAATCAGTGTAAATAAAAACAATAAATTTTACTGCCTTTTTTATTTTTTTTTTATTTTTTATTTTTTTTTATTTGTAAATCACGAGGTAACATAAATTTAGTGATTCTCTTAAGAAATAAATCTACAGTTACCTTTTTGCATTCGAGGGCTAATACAGAAAAATCTTATGTTTTAAATTGGATATATAGCTTACGCTTTCATTTTTAGATCAGAGTCAAATTCATAAATAGTTAAACTGGAATTCAACATGCAAAAAATAAAGCTTTTAATTTGACAAAAAATAAATTTATGATATTAATATTTGTACAACTCTTGTATAATCTAAATTCTGCCTTTATTTCAGTAAGAAACAATCATAAAAATTTGCTAATACAGTAACATAAAAATATAAATCTTTGTTAAATTGCAGATAAATATTTTAGCAATTTAACAAGAGAAAGTTTTTAATCATAAAAAATCTTGTTATATTTTAAGGTACTATTTTATCGTGCACCTGTTTTCTAAACAAATGTATACTTTTTTATAAAAAAAAATTTGAAAACCAAATTATTCAATAATTTTGTAGGAAATATTATGTAATCAATTTTTTTAACAGAAACTTCTATAAAATGAAGTTTTACCTATGTCATGTATCATTTTTATGAAAATAACATATCAAAACGCAATTTCATACAGCCTATGTTTAGACTTTTTTTTTGTAAACAAAACATTTTCTAAAAAACATGTCAATATTGTTTTTTAAGATAGGGATAAAACATAACACAGAACATTTCAGATTTTGTGCATTTGTTTAATTTATTTTCCCGTTTAATGGCAGTTATTTTATATCTATTGTAATATATGTTTTCCTTAGAAAAATACAAAATGATTCAATTTTCATATTTTTAAACAACATTTTAACTACCATCTTAATGTTTCTTTTATACTTAAAACATTTAGATATATATTAGAGAATCTAAGATTTTAAACTTGATACCCATGCATTTTACTCACATTATAAGCATGATAGGAAATTTTAGAATCACTACAATTTTCAATTCATTCTTTTATTTTGTAAATTTACAGCAATTACAATATAAAAAATTAACACACACTCCCATATATATTGCTTAACATATAAAATTAGCAAATAAAACTTAACAAAACTAAAAACACAAATAAAATAAAATCAAATTAAATTTTGAGTTGTAATTATACAAGCTTAATTTTTAATATTGTAAAATAATTATTGTAAATATAAATTAAATGCCCTAATATTGGAACATTTTAAATTTGTATAATGAAAGTATTTTGTTCTTTGAATTATTTTATATATAAAACTTCAATTAAATACAAATTTCTGAAGTGTTTCCACTATATCAGTAAATCTTTCTAATTTAATTTCATTCTAAAACAAAATAAATAAATATTTTTTTTGCTTAATATTAGCTAACAAAGTGTTTGCATAAAAATATCTTCTTACCAATTGTTTTTCTTTATACAAAAAGAATGAATAGTAAAACCAATTTATTCCCAAACTTTATACAAAGAGATTTTCAGTTTTCTTACATTTGAGATTGGAGATGCAATAACCTTTATAAAATCAGAATCAAAATGAATTAATCTAATATTTCCACTTATTTGACAATATTTATTTCGTAATATATATTTGAGGATAATATAGTATGATGTTTTATTAGTTTTAATTATTAATCTTACATCTTATTTGCATTTGCAATCTTCTTATTGTTTTCCCATTGCTAGAAATGGGATTCTTAATTAGTTCGTTGTAAATCAATATCAATTCACTTATGTTTCTTCTATTATGTAAACTCATATACCTCTTTTTACAGAAAAGAACTGTTCATATTTTCGTCATAAAAGAATCGCGATATTTGCAGAAACTAATTATAATATTGTCTGTGTTTAAATACGGCGAGGGTTATTCAATTTCGTCTTTAAGATTACATAATATTTGAGTTTGCATAAGTCTTCGTCATCAGTTACCAAGTTGTCTTTATTCTTTTATCTATAAGGCAATTAGTTAAGATAAATTAAACTTTATTCATTTTGTTGTTATTTATTCATAACAATAAGAAGTCCCTTTTTCTAATCTCATACATATTTATAATTAAACAATAATCACAATATTCATTATTTAATCATTACAAACGCCTACAATCAATATCATAAATAAATAATGAAGATTTGCATAATACTTTGAAACAGTGTTTTAAATTTCTAATATTTTTGTAAGTTTATTTATGCAAGATGGAAATAAATTGCTAAATTTTAAAATATTTGAAATAATAAAAGGTAATTTTCCTAGTCAGTGAAAATTTAAAGTTTGTAAATATATTACTTTACTTATAGTCCAATAGCAAATACAATATTTAATTTTATTTCAAATCTAAAACAGATATATTTGCTATAATGTTATAATATTATTTTAACTTCATGGGTCGTCATTTGTTAAAAGTGTCTCAAGTGTGTGTCTTCTTAAAAAAAAATAAATAAATAAATAAAACCTTTGCAGTATCTGTTGAAAGAAATTCCTTAACATTTTATCAGTTGTACTAATAATCACTAAATGTATCGTATAATTATTTCTTGTAGTGAAGTGAATAGAGTAATATTCTCTTTTAGGAAATCTAAATAACAACCTAAATAATTTAAATATTACTTTCAATAAAGTCTGACTAATATGATATGATATGATAAAAAATGAAAGATGTTATAGATTTTAAAAAAAAATAAAGACAAAACTGATTAATCACACCGTATACAAAATGGTATACATCCACAATTTTCATATAATTCATACATTTTTCATTATTAATGGATTGTGGGCACATTCTTGTAATGTAACCAAATAGAAGCCTGATTAATTTCATTAATTTTATATTCTGAAATAATTTCTTTTAAAATTTATTTTTATAAAATATATATGCTTATTTTTACTTTTGCATAAAATTATAAAGTAAAATATTTTAAAGTATTTTTTTATTAGTTAAACATGATATTTAGGTTAATACAACTAACTTCTATGCAAAAAATACTAAATATCTTACTGATTCTAAGATAATTTCATTTAACATTCACGGGAAAAATTAGAAATGTTGCTCTTACAAAAGAAAATTTTAGCAGAAAATGCAAATAAAATCCTTTAGTCTAAAATTTTGCTTGAATACAAAATTAACACAAATAAACAGCTTGGAAAAGACATGATCAGGTTTGCAAGAATAATTAGAAGTTTAATAATTTTATCAAGCTTTTTTTAAAATTGTTTTCTCATCAAATAATTATGTGACAATAAAGTTAGAGTGTTTTAAATATAACTAGAAAAATTCACATGTTTATTTTTTATTTTTTTGCATTTTTAATAAGTTTCTAGCAATATCACCTTAAAAACAACTTCTTACCTCAACCATGTTTTAATATTTATTTATTTTCTTTTCATAAAATGCAAAAGAATATAAATAATTTTATGTCATAATAATAAACATAAATATGAAAAGCAAGATACAAAATATAAAACTGTACGTCAATATTTTATATTATTTAATAAATATTTATTTTCTTTATTATTTTCAATTAATAAGAATTAAAAAAGTAAAATTGCTAATAAAAAGACTTGCTTTTCCTGAAATAAAATGATTAGAATAATTATATTTAGTTTTAGATTTCTTTTTTCTATGTATTATTAATCAACTTTACATCATCTTAAAAGATATACATTTTAAAGATATAAAGCCTTATATTAATTTTAAAAAACTAATTTATTATTCAAAGTGCTTTCAAGTTATTGATTACATTTTATTCAATCTATAAACTACTACAAGTTATCAAACGATAAAAGCTTTTAAGCTCAACAAAGTGTTAAATTATAATTTTGAGATATGTTTTGATGTAAGATAAATGAATTTTAGCTTTTATTTTGCAAATTTTCATTCACTTTTGCAAAATAATTTACAAACTGCTTTATGGATGTAATAATGTTAAAAATAAAGATTTTATTTAAAATGTTTTAATCAATTTGTGTATGTTCTAAGGGATATTTTGCTTAAAACTCTTATTTGTACAGAACACCACACATTTATCAAAATATAAAAATAAATATGAGATACAATTTCAATACAATAATTCTCTGAATTACTTTCATAAATATACCAATCATAAATTGATAGATAGTTTAAGAATGTAGGGTTCTGATGTAAATCAAATTTTACGTTAAAATAAGAATTGTAAAATAGTTTTACCTGACAAAAAATCAAGCATAAAAACGTAATATATTTTAAGGAATATAATATAATTTTTATAGTTACTATGCAGTCATAAAATACAGACTTGAAATATTTATACGACAAAGTTAGAAAAAAAACTAAAATTTTCACCGATTAGTTTTTATTATGAAATTGAAATTTTGCCTAATTCATAAAATATCAAAATATTAAAACTTAAAAATGTCTAAAACATTTAAACGTGTTTAAAATATCCTCTATTAAAAGCAGATTTTCTATAAACAGTTAATGGTTTAGATGCATCAATAACAACGAAATATATTTATTAAATTGCTATACTTAAAATCCATTGACGTATTTTTTGAATTATGATCATGTCTTAAAATGCTATTGGCTTTAGGCAAAAATATTTAATTCGCTTATGAAAATCCATTGTAATTTTGTTTCAGGAATTATCATCCATTATCAGTGGGATAAGAAAAGTGCTGAAAATGGAAGAAAATATGCTTCGGAGGAAAATTATTGGGCAATTGAAAGGTTTTATTGTTGTCGGAAACAAATTTAATAATTTGATCAATTTTGTATATGCCTGCCAATTGAAACCATTGAGACAAGACATTATTATCATTTTCAGCAGTTTCCGACTCCTTTCTAGTAATTATATCCCTAGCTCACATTTTAGAGTTCCCTTTATAATTTTCTATGCATATTACTGTTTTTAATTCCATATTTCGCTTTTATTAGAATATGAACATTATATTGAATAATATATTCTTTTCATAGGACTTTAGCTGTTGTATATGTAAAGTACTATTTTCAACTTATAAATTTACATTATTAAATATATTCACAAAAATATAGCTTTTTATTTGGCTTTATTTTATATTAAAATGAAAACAAGTAATTTTAATGCCTTAAAAATTAAAATGTATATTAGAAAAAACATTTATTTCAATTAAAATAACTAAGTGATTTTAAATTTTTTATTTTATTGAGTTGGGGAAATTTATAATTCACAAAAATATCAAAACATTTGAAATATATTTTTATAAGGATTTCTAAAATTCATACATTTTAATCTTAAAAAAATTGCACTTGATTTTAAATTTGTTTTACACTTTATTTTTTAATACATGCACAAAATTATATTAGAAATTGTTTCAAGAAAACTATAATATTTCTTATATGAACTATTTTTTTACATGCTTTTGAACATATGTTTTAAAATTAAATTATATTAATAATTTAACTTTAAAACATTTTATTTTTAAAAAAAATCTGATAAAATTTAATTTTAAAACATTCGATTTTCAGTACACTTTTTCTATTTATTTACCTTAATAAATCAAAAAAATGAACAAAAACTAATATTTAATTCTATAATTATTAGCTTTTGTTATATTAATTATTTATATAAATAAAACTTCAATAGATTTTATCAAATATCCCCTACAGAAATATTTATACCCTTGAAAATTTTAAAGATAAAATTTTATTTTAAAACTGATTCTTTAGTGACTGAAAAATCTGTTCCAAATTCCAAAGTTTGGCTATGTTGACCTTATTTCTAAAATCATTTTTTATTATGTTTACTTTAAAATAATTATAATTATTTTCAATACTGTTTTGTGACAGCTAGCACATAAGACTTAGTCCATTTAAAAAAAGTAAAAGGAGTGAAATTAAAATTGCTCGGAATTTTGAAATTTAAACTGAAAATAACTAACTTATTTATTTCAGACTATAAAGCAACAAAAGCGTTATCAGTGTAAAAAGTGTTATCAGTGTATCATATTATTAAAGTGATACAAAAATTTATTATTTGTTATAAAACTGTATTTAATTTAATATTCTTCGTAACTGATAGTTTAATTTAGATATTTTATTTAGTATTATTGCAATATTTTGTTTGGTATCTAAAACAATTTTACGCAGGAACAACCATAAATGCTTATTTGTCTGTTGTTATTATAAATGAATAAAAGCATTGCGTGGGAATATGAACTGAAAAGTATATGTTTGTGAACAATATATTCAGTCATTATTAAAGTATATATCACTCGCCTACTATGTATAAATAAGTTTCAGAAGAAAAATTTTAAGCAGTACGAATTTATAAAATGGTATATAAGGATATGGTTAAAAATACTTTTCTTTTCTTATCGAAAATTATAGTATCTGGCTATTAAATTTCATTATTTTTTTCTTCATTTTCTTTTGGAGGGGAGGGAAATTGAATTGAGATTGATAGCAAAGAAGAGAATAATGCTTACATTGGAATGTTGAGCTCTGATTAACTGAAATATTTTGGCTTTGCTTACATTGAAAGTTTTGATTAACTCATTATTGGTATTGATCTGAATTCATCATTCTCACGTCATGAAAGGCGGCATGCCTTGTGTCACCTATTATATATCACAGTTGGAATTATTATTTATTTAATATATATATATATATATATATATATATATATATATATATATATATA
>JAPDSC010092131.1:102013-116030 GCA_026290005.1 Latrodectus geometricus | reverse complement strand
AGGTATTTTATTTTCCTCCAACTACTTTTACCTGTCAGAGTAAGGTATTTTATTTTCTTCCTACTACTTTCACCTTTCGGCGTAAGGTATTTTATTTTCCTCCTACTAAACTTTTAACTGTTGGCTTAAGATATTTATTTTCCTTCTACTACCTGAAGCAAAACCCATTGAAAGCCTTCTCTTTTCCGCTCCCTGGGGATACCCCATCTAGGGGTTACAGCCTGCTCCGAAGGTAATTATCAAGCATTTATCAAACTAAATTATTGCAAAACTTTACTGAAACTAAACTATAAATCAGGAAGTTTGTATTAATTTTATTATAATTTTCAATATGTCAAACAATATTGAATTTATTAAAAATTTCTTTTAATGCTAGTCATTAACCTTTACGTTTATAAAATAATTCATTTATTACTTATTCAACCGTAATCAAAGATAACTTTTAGCTCAGTTTTAAATATAATTTTTAAAAAAATAAAGGATTATCATTGTTGTTTCTTTGTAATAACGAAATATAGGCCTTAGTATTCAAAAGTGATTTACATTTACTGGTGTGATACATGTTTACTTAATTATATTTAGCTTAGAGGGAAGAAATTTTCCTAACTCTAAAGAGGAAACTTTTATAATTAATCATTCACTCGTTTGTAAAATATATTCAGTCACCACATCAGAATATTCTTATCGCTAGTTAATCACTCGGAATAGTTAAAATAGTAATCCTTTTCTAATATTTGTTCTGAAAAGATATTTTCATGAAAAGTTCTTTCACATTTTTCAGAACTATTTAAAAATCCCATATTTAAATAAATTCTGCTTATGAATATTTTGTATAATTTTGTATTAAAATTTCTTATTTTTATCCCTATTTTGTAATCGAATTTCTTATTTCATTTCCCTATTCTTCAATTTCGACCATACCAAAAATTAATAAATTCAGTTTCATTTAATATCTTAACATATGCTTTATTGTCTAAGTGAAACTTAATAAATTTTTAAGGGAATGAATTTATTAATCTAAAGTAAATTTTAACTTACTTTATAATTAATAAAATTTTGCATGTCATTTATCACATGCTTTTTAAATGAGGCATGTAATTTTTATACATGGAACCAATTCCGTTGCTTAGCTATATATAACCAAAATAGCCTTAAAAGGCATAGCCTTTATGTTTAAAAATAAAAAAAATTCTGTGAATAAAAAATATGCTGCTCTCTTACATCTTAAAAATTTTAAGCCACCAATACAAAAATGCATATTTTATGACATCAAAAGTGTCAGTTTCTTGTCTAAAACATGCATTTATATCTTAGAAATTCAAAACATCTAAGGATTAAAGGCAGTATTTTTCATTATGTTAAAGGAATAAGGCTTACAGAATCTAAGTCAGTTTCTTTAAAATATAAAGTCACAGAGCATTAGACTTAGGCTTGGTTAAAAATGATTCAACATAATTTCAATTATATATTGCTTGCATATTAATATAAAAGGTATATCCAGATAACTTAATATATTCTGCTATAATAAATATTTCTATAAAATTGCTTTCAAATTATTTTTAAAACATAATTTTACGCTCTCTTATTATTTATGACAATAAATATTTTTTAAATCTCTTTATTAAATTTCATACTTGACACAATTTTCTTTATAAATATGTATATTTATTTTGAGAAAATTAATTTGTTTTTATATGATTGGGCAATAATATAACAAAAAAATATGAATCCATTAGTAAAACACTGCACTTATTTATCTCAATTTTCTCACTTGCACCACATGTTTTTATTCTTCAATATACGCCATCCAAATACATGTTATACAAAAACGAAATAAACACTATACTCTAGATGAATTCTTGGTACAGCATATAAAATTTTGTAACAGAAAGTTTTGAGAATAAATAAAAGTTTTGTATTTGCAAATTTATAGATGAGTAGGTATCATTTTAGCTGTTTTTATAGAACTAGTTTGTACCATATTTAATTTTTAATAAACCATACTTCAATATACACATTGCACAATCAAAAAATATGAAATTTTGCAGTCTTACTAACTTTTAAAAGGATTATTGTTGTCTTACAAGAGAACAAGACTTACAGAAATTGGAATGACTGGAAACGAATGACCTATTCTTGGCAAACTTAAGAAGGGCTCATCACTTTGTGAAGTGCACCTTCAGTGAGTTACTTCGCATGTTGACATTTGGGGAATGAGATGGCAGGCGTTCTGGCGAAAGAGGGTTTTGAAGAACCTTTATCAATTCACTGACATATCTTAAACTGTATTCCATTAGAAGACATACTGACAGACAGATTTGGCTTGTTCCCCCGAGTCATCCCTGATAACAAACAGATTGTCCTGGAAGATCCCTTGCTATTGATTGTGATAGATATGTCCAGACAACACTTTTCAGATTCTTCAGTGGACACCTGAGAGGACATACTTTCGAGAAAGGTCTGAAGGTGCACCCAAATTGTTCTAAATGTCAAAATGAACCGGCATCACCGGAACATATCATTGAAAGCCTGGGGTTGTCTCTTGAGAACCTTTTCAAGTCTCCTTTGTTTGTTTTCGATTTTCTAAAAATAAATGAACTCGTGGACTCGTCTAGTAAATTACTAGACATGGAAATTAGAAAGAAGAAGACAAATGACTTGATGGTTCAGCTAAATTAGAATCTGGAATCACCTGTAAACTAATTTAAAAAATTAATAAGGTACTATTTATTCCAGCGCAAAGATTAATGAAAATTTCTTTGAAGAAACTGAGAATAAAAGATATAATCCTATTTTTAATATCGCAGACTCTCCTAGACCCATATCATTTGCAACGTTTAACTTGGAGACTGGACATGGTTGTCACGTTAAACATTAGCACCAAATTTGTGTATGAGAAAGTCTCTGCGTAATCATAATTTTGAGATAATTAAAAATATTTAAATAAAATGCTCTCTATTGGAGAAAGAACCTATACTGGACGACTAAAGTATCCTTGCAATTTACAACTCTAGTCTACGTATTTGATGCAGACACATGTTATTATAGATTTTTATGTTGATGTAGCTGTTCCTTAGAGACAAATTAAAACTTTGACATTTTGTATTTTTATGCTTTTATGTTCCATTATCAGCATCAAAGATGCATAAAATTCCAATGATATCAAATGTTTATTAAAGAAAAATAATGCAGTTAAAGGAATTTTCAATTCTTAATACGTATGCCTTGTGCAATCGGTAATATATTTATATTAAAAGAAATTAATGTATTTATTTTTTAAAACTATGCTAATTTTATAAATTAATACAAACCTTAATTTAATAACAAGGAATATTCACTTGATCAGCTGCAATAGAAACATGTTCTGCACAGATGTTATTGACTTATTTTCATATGGTATAAGAAAATAATTTTAACAATTATTTCAAAACTAATGGCATAATTTTGACAATTATTTTTTGAAATTTCAAAAATGCCCTATTTTTTGCTAATATTGTAAACACCCCCAGATAAATCTGATCAAATTGGTATTTAAAAATCCAAATATATGTTAATTTTACTCTATATTTTAAATTTCAATTTCATTTCAATTTTGCATTTAATTGACGTTTTCCCTCGTCTTTATGTACACAAACTCATATACACTCACAAATATAGATATATTTCAATGTTAATGTAATGACGTTGTATTTAACTGCATGGTATTACATTAAGCTGGAGTTATATTAAACTATTATGTATGGTGTTATTTTAACCTTGAATCTTAATATTTATTTTTAGCCATCCACAAGCATTATAGGTCATCATACTCCATCGTATAAACTTTGATTGCTTCTTATTAATAAGATGGGAATTTAAGCATTTACTGAAACCAAATACAAAAACTTCCGTTAATGAAAGATATATGGATTTTGGAAAACATGTTAATGTATACTTTTACTCTTACTTATTTTATGTATAAAAATTATTTTTAGCAGTATACATTTATTTATGATTAATATATCTATGTATATTAAATATAAATAATATTGTTCAGTTGACATCAATTATATATTTGATGATTTCATATTTCATAAATTTTTAATGACATTAAATTCCGTTAAATTTGTTTTCACAGGTCGAAAAATTGCAGATAAATAAAGACTGTCACACTTTATTTCGGCCAATACGTGAAGCTATTCGTCGCAGATGCCATGGACATAAACATTAATAAAATTTCCCCATTCTTAACCACTTAAGTGGAAGCAATAAAATTATGCCTTCCCGTGTAAGATGCGAATGAAGAAAAGACGTTCCGGTTCGGTACGTGTCGTCTCAGTTGCTGAGTAATGGCCTGGCAATGCCCAGGAAATAGTTTGGCATTCTTGTGATAATTAAATAGTTACCCGCAAAGTATTGACAAAGTATCTTACACAACAATATTCTTTTTCTATATAATATATTTCTACTTGATTTCCTTAAATATTTAAAACTATATTATGAAGTATCAGAATAAAATTTGTTTTAATATGCGTAATTTTAATGTTAACTAAATTTTGGTGAATATATTTCTTACGTTAACTAAAATTAAAAAATTTATTCGATGGTTTTTTAAATAAACTAAAAAAGGCAGTAGAGGTAAATTATGTCAGCCGCTTGTTATTAATTTCTAAATTAAAAACAATTTCTTCAAAAATGTCAAAAATAATAAAATTTTCAAATTAAATGATTTGAAACAGATAATATTTATCAAAATGGATAAATTCTGTAATTTAAAAACACATTTCAATGTAGGGAAGAAATTTGTTTTTAAGTTTTCTTAAGAAAAGAAAAAATTATTTTCTCGCAAGTTTTAAATAAAATAGAGTGTGATTATAAATGTTAAATTCGGTTTATCTTGAATGAATATATGAATTCATTTAGAAACAATCTTACATAAAATATAGTTACTGATTCATTGCATAAACTTTTACAAATTCAAGGTTTTTGAAACATTAAAACTATTTTATATGATTTCTTTGTATTCTAAGAAAAATATGAATATGGTAATAGTTTATCTACATTTCCCGTATATTTGATCAATGTTGTGGTGCTTAATGTATAGTTTTAAAGCATGTGCCTGTAAAAGTAGATCATAACGGCAGTGATATGATATTACATTTAGTCAAGGTTCTTGGGGACATGGTACATAAATAATATCATCAAGGTACCCTTAAGAAAATCCTAAAGCTTATTATATATTAGGACCACTTGAAGAATGGGGAACAAATAATTTTTTGTTGATTAATCTCCATTTTGCAAATAGAAGCTTAAATAAGACATTCTCGGATATGCAAGGATCTTGTTTGATCATCGTATCTATGTTTTTGTGCAGCATAATGGATCACATAGAATACATGTGATGAATGTAAGAAACCTAAATATGTAATTTTTCGTACAATGCATATTTCATTAATTTATGGAATATTTTTTTCAATGTATTTATATCCAAAACCAGATGAGATATTATGTTTGCTTTGTGTAAAAACAATATTTTAAAATATTGTTCAAGAATGATGTCTCTTCATAAAATTTGATAATTTTAAATAAAATGAATCAAAAACCATAACATTTTCTTGTTTTTAAACTTCATTTTATGAATCAGTAACTGTAACTTTTCCTGTTATTAAAGCAATTATTAGCTGCAAAATGCCCTTTTCTATAGCATTCCTTTAGTTTTAATTGTTTTCATAATTTTCACAGATTTATCCTAGTTAAACGTTATTTTATTTTGTTTATTGAAACTTTCTTTTAAAATGTTTCTTAAATGTTAAATTAAATTAAGATATTGAGATCAAGGCATAAAAATACAAGATTCCAAAAATATGAACCTGATTCAACTGCTTTTGAGTTTTTTCTACACAATCTAAAAATGGAATAGGCCGCTATAAATATTTAATCCACAATAAAGTTTACGTAAGGATAACATAAAAATGATTTCCATACAAATAATATTAATTTACGTAAACCTTAATAACACTTTTCCTGTTTACCAACTAATATCATCATGGATCCTTCATTCTGACTTATAATTAAATCCATTATTTTTGGACTATATGTTTTATTTCATTTCTTTAGACACTTTTATGTGATACATTTTGAGATGCATATTGATGTACTAGATTTCTAAAATTCATTAACTGAAATAATTTGCATTGAGAGAAAAATTTTAAGCATCTTAGATAATCTAAGAAACAATAAGTAAAATAAGTTTGCCAAATTGAAGTAATAAGAAACTAATTTGAAAGCTTGATTTTACATCAAAAATAAAACGGTACTCTTCCTTCACTGGAACAATAAATAAAGTTGTCAAACGAAGCAAAACATTACCAGCCGATAAATTTTATTATAACATTTTGAAAACCAACTTCTCAACATATTTCATTATTATAACCTCACTGTATTTTTACGTGAATTCCTTACAACTGATATTTACGAGTTTTTTTTATCTGTATTCCATGCGTATTACAAAAACTTTCGGGCCATAGAGATTTGTGATGATAAAGGGAATGGTACCTATGATACTTTTTTACCATTTTTTCACCATGTAGGTGTACTAAAGCACATTTTACCTTATGTTTATTTATTTTTTCGCTAGAGAATATAAATATTTAAATGACTTTGCAAACGTGAATATTAATCAAAGCTTTTCTCCATTTTTCTGACATTATCAAAAGAGTAGTCTTATTTGAATTATTCGAAAGTCCGCTTAGTTTAAATTAGTTGTTTGGAAGTACTTGAAGAAATTTTTGTTTTAACATCTCGAAAAATTTTTTAAGCCTTATTTTTTTATCTTAAAATTTGTATAAGACACTGCTTTTTCAAAATGTTCTATTACAATCTAGTTAAAAATGTTGTATTCAACTCCAATATAGAAACTGCTTTAACAAGAAAAAACTATATTGTATGGAATTAAGTAAAGAAAATAAATTAAAATAATGGTATTAAATTAAAATCACTTAATTATGAAAAAAAGAAATAAATAATTTCATATTTTCATTTGGCACATTACTAAAAGTTTGAAAAATAGCTTAAAACCAAATAAAGAAAAACACTTTGACTTTTTATTTATTTCGTTTATTTAAAAAATAATAAGTTTGATTTCTTACTTTTAGTCAGATTATAAGTAAAGTTTAAAATGCCTAAGTTTATTGAATTCTGAAATGAGGGAAAACATGTTTCTTCTGAATACTAATTTTGGTCTGCTCAGAAAATCAATTTTCATAAATCTTTTCAGAAAATAAAAAACCTAAAAGATAATAAAAAAATCTTATTACAAGTGTAGGAATATTTTGATTGATTTGATGCTTCATGTGTGCGATGATTTTTCTCATTATTGCTTTATTAGTAACTTCTACATTTTATATTCCCGGGTATTTTTCGTTTAAATTATTCAAATTATTTCAATAAAATTCAACAAATTAGAGAAACGACAAGGTATGATATTTTCTAAAATTCTATCAAGCAAGAAATTTCGAGCAAAGCATTTCAACAAAATCAATGAGCAACGTAGATATTTTGGCTAAAAATTAAAGATTTTTGCCAATAAAAATTTGTTTTCACTAAGCAAGCGTCTAGGGTAAAAAATGATTTGTTATATAATGATATATATATGATAGCATATAGAGTACAGAAGTGTAAAAATACATAAACTATTTCTTAGATGTTAATTCTATTAGCTGTTGTGGACATAGCTAATATAATGTTGTTGTTGTTCTCTTATTCCAGTTATGCTGACAATATGAAATGCACTGCTCCACTTTTTTAACTGAAAAGTAATTTCATGTGGAGTCCGACTTCCTCAGTACATGCATGCCATAATTGCCTGTTTATAGGGTAGGCAACCCATTTATACAAGAAAAGGGCAAATAAAGGAGAGAAAGGGAAAGTATATCCATGTCCAAATCTAGATTCGAACACGTTAACTCCCCATCTGCACTCAGGCATGTTGACTACTAGACAAGGAGAGTGGCGGCTAGTAAAATTTTAAGAGCAAATGCAAAAACATTTCTGGTAAACATTCCTTCGTAAAAAAGCGGTGTTGATCGAAAAAGTGAACATGTATTGGGTTGTTCGGAAAGTCATTTCGTTTTTCCCACCTGAATTAGTTTTATGCTAGTGAAAAGAAGCCATTTCATGAATATGAAATCATGCTACGACCAGAAAGATGGTAAAAGGTATTGGACTAGAATTAACAATATACAATTAAATAAGATATTTATTCGCTATACGTTTTTTATTTTCATATGAAACGAAATAACTTTCCGAACAACCCAATAATTAAGGATTTCATCAATCAACTTGACAAAAGAATGGAAAGAAAATTGATTTGATTCCAACTAGAAAACCATCAATGCAATCTACCAGCTATGTACATTTTATTGAGGATTGTAATACTGTTAAAGACCTGATTTGGAAAATATTACTTCAAGTCTAAAGTTTTGCACCTTTCTGTTTACTGATTAACAGATTAAGGCAGTGATTCTCAACCTGTGAGGCGCGACCCCCTAGGGGGGCGCGAGCACACTAATGGGGGGGCACGAGCATATCCAAGAGAAAATGTTATTTAAAAAAATTGATTAAGTGGCTGAAAGGAAAGAACACACACACACATACAAAACAAAATACATTTCGACATATTTAATAATTAACTTATTAAATTAAAACAACTTACTAAATTAAAATCAAATGTAATAATTATTAGTGACTTCCTTGGGCCTGTCTTTCAGAGCAAAGTTTTCCGAAGGAGGGTTTAATATTAGAAATAGATACTCTTAGTTCTTTTTCTATATTTAGCTGAGATCTATATTTTGTCTTCAAAGAAGCCACCGCAGAAAATCCAGTTTCACAATGGTAAGATGTTGAAAATGGTAGTAGAATGCGAAATGCCCTTGTTATTAGTGCAGAAAACTCATCATCCACTCCTGCCCAAAATTCAAAGAGTGATTTATTACTAAATTGTCTTTTGGTTTCGCCGCTTGCCATGATGTCTATGAAGGTTTCTTCCTCTTCGATTGAGAGTCCTTCGGGAGAATTTTGAAATGGATCCCTCACCCACTTGTAACTTGATATCAGTTTGTCGTCAGCAAGAAAGTACTTTTTAAAATTCTTTGCTAGCATTGCTAAATGATTTTAAATGGTTACAAAAACAACTTTTGCATGTTGATCTTCAGCCTTGTAAGTTTTAATACAATCATTCAAATTTTGTTAAGTTTTCTTGCTTTAAATTTCTGCTCCACAATTCCAATTTCCTACAAAAAGCATTAACTTTATCACTCGTATCCAATATATGTGTATTTGCTCCTTGCAGTTGAAGATTCAAGTTATTTAATTTCTCGAATATGTCGACCATGTAGCTCAATTTCGACACAAATAAACTATCGCGAAAATTCTCAGCTTCCGGTCTGTTTTCCTCTTCTAGGAAAACGGCGATTTCTTCTATTAATTCATAAACACGTTGCAAAAATTTCCCTCATGATAACCATCTTGCCTCGCAATAAAATAGTAACGCTGAATGTACTACTCCCATGTATTTACAAAGTGCGGAAAAGATTCTTGATTTCAGGGGTCTCATTTTTATATAATTTATTACGGTTTCAACCGTAGTTAACACAATATTCGAACCAGGACTCATTTCTTAGGAAGCCAAAGCTTCTCTGTAGATCATGCAATGTGTCCAGACGCACTGTGGCGATTTTTGTTTCACAAGTGCTTGAATACTTTGGAATCTTCCTGACATAGAACGAGCACCATCCGTGCATATTCCGACGCAATTTTTCCATTCTATGTTTGCCTCGTTCATAAAATCATTTAAGATAGCAAATAAAGCGAGTGCTGTTGCTTTGAGTTCTATTGGTTTGCAGAAAAGTAATTCTTCTACTACTGACAAATCATCTCAAAATCTAACATAGGCAATGAAATGAGCATCTTTATTACTATCTGTTGCCTCATCGAGTTGTATTGAAAACAATTTGTAACTCAACTTCGACAAAAGCTGACACTCTACATCTTCAGCTATATCAGCAATTCGACGGGCAACAGTATCATTTGAAAGAGGTATAGACTGCATTTGTTTTGCAAAATTATTTCCAAACATAATTTCTACAATATCAATCGCGGTTGGCAAAATAAGCTCTGCACCAATGATGTGAGGCGTTTTACATCTGGCTATTTTATATGAAACTTTGTAAGAGGCAATTAAAGCTCTTCATTCACAGACAAAGTTTTTTTAAACAATGATTTTTGCTTTTCATATGATTTTAATTTTAATTCGAAGAATTCTCTGGGTTTGTTTATTAGGTTTCATGCTGTCTGCCGCCAACATTTTTGAGCAAATGATACACAGGGGCCTTTCTTCTTCATTTACTTCAGTACTAGTGAACCCAAAATTTAAGTATTCTTGAGAATATTTTCTTGATTTTATTTTCGGAACCACGCTCATCTGTGTACTTGTTGATGCTTGTCTATCGTCTAATGCTCGCTTACGCCCGCTTAAAAATTTATCCATGATTCTGCATAAGTCTGCTACCGTGAATATTTAATACGGTGAATTCCAATTACACGAAAATATATATAATATACACAATCAGAATAGATTCAATAGCGATAGAAGGATCGACTCGAATGAGATTATCTTGAATTGAAATTGGCGTCATAGAACTTACTCCTTCTCCCTATGAGAAAACATTTGTTCACATCTGCGCACGCTCCTAGCTTAATTTTTTCATGACCAGACAAATTCCAAACGAATCGAAACTTCTCGCGAAACCGTGAGAATGCCCGACATGGCGGGACGCAAGAGCAATAAAAAAGCATAGGATTTTTGGTTTTTCAATGCTGAGGATCGGTGTTACAAAATGTAAATAAATTTCGGTATTCTTGGTAATTTGTAAAGTTTAAAATTAAGGTTGTAGTGTAAGTTTAGCGCCAAAATACTCAAAATACATTATTATTGTATATATTTTATTTTATGCGGTGGGGAGGGGGGGCGCGATGAAAATTATGATTGAAAATTGGGCCGTCAATACTAAAAGGTTGAGAAACACTGGATTAAGGCATTTTATCATCTTCCACACGCATTGCTTTCCGATAGGACTTTTAAAAACTAGTATGGCAAATTCAAATACAGCAAGGTAATAACCCCAGAAAAATCCCAAGTAGTTACTCTGCAGGAGGTTGAAACACAGCATCCATCCCTCGTTGTTCAGCTGTGTCTGAGATCAAACCCAGAACCTTTCGCGAATTTTATTAATTTTAGGCTGTTAAACATAATTGATATCCTTGATACACGTATAAGAGAAACAGATTTAGATCGGACAAAGTGCATCGGTGTGTATATTAAAGGTCTTCAATCTGGTTAATACAAATAATATCTAAAGAGTGATTTGTCAGGTGCAGTTTGTTAGTGAAATTATTCTATCATTTAATGAGAAGTATTTGAATCATAATTGCTATTTTCCACTAGATCTTGTCGTATGATGCATAATAAATATGGTAAAATACATAAATATAGTTAAATTAAGCCCAATTTTTCCAGAAATCTATGACTGGATTTGGTGCCAATTACATAACCATTATATATAACTGCAACTCGTACTGGATGTCATATGACAATAAACTATCTTGAAATATTGAAATTGAAAAAAAAAAACAATTTAACTCATACAGACCTCTTGGTCATATTATCATAGTAATGTGACATTTCTGAAAAGCCAAATTCACTGAATTCTTCTCCTCATGGCCATAATATTCCTTTATTGGAGCTTGAAGAGAAAGTTTCTTCATTCAAAAATAAATATATGTGGAAAAGATGATTTTACTCCTCGATTTGCATAATTGAGTAGTGAGCTCAAGCATCACTCTATAACAAAACGCGCAAATGCCAAGAGCATTTATGAGCTGATAATTATTTTAAATTTCATTAACATAATTACCAATCAATTGTAATTAAAGTAATTTCGTATATTACATTAAGAATTAAAGGAAAATATTTTGCCTATTATACATACAACGAAGATAAATTTTGTGAGAAGAGGATAAAGTGATAAAGTTTTAATTTCTTTTATGGTGTCCCTACTTGGATATTCTGAAACTTTTGCAATATTTTTAAGTAAACCGTTATCGAGACATTAATTATCATTGAAAAATATGATTAGAAATTCCTTTCTATTTAAATTACATTATCTTATATTAAAATAATTATCAATCATTTTGTAAGAAGGAACTTCTTTTACAAAGATGATCGAGAAAAACATAATTTTCTATTTCTCCTACGCAAATAAGTTTTATTCTATTTCATATTTAACATTTTTCTCATGATTCAAAGTAAAAATATGAATATAATTAAAGCTCCCAAACTTTACAATATATAAATTACAAGAGGTATTTAATTAATAATATTTTTCAATTAATTTAAAACTGCACAGGCGTATTAAAAAAATTATTTAAAAATTAAATAAAATTTTCAAAATAATTTTTTACAACATTTTTATTTACTGAAATATAAAACTACTTTATGCATTGATTTTGTTTATTGTGTAAAGGTGAATTTAACTAACGTACGTTTACCATATCGTTCAAAAAAAAATTTAATATTATTTATTTTACATTGCAGAAAAAAATAAAGATAAGTCGTCATTTTAAGCAATTTTTTTCATTTAATAAGGGAAAAAAGCAAGTATTTTCATATTATTCTGTAACTTATAAATATGAATCTTCATATTTAAGAAATATACGGTATAAACTGAGACATTGTAGAGAATGATTTCATTAAGCTTCGAGATAGTGTGTTTTATATGTAACACTGCAACAATTTTAAATCTTCAAATAAATATAAAACAAAAATTTTACTATTAGATATTTAAAATAAAATGATATTTTACTTCTTATAATAAAATTTAATTGGGGTGTTTAATTTAAATACAGTGATGTGATTAAATTAAAAATCACGTAGTAATTTAAAGTATTCTTAATTTCGTTAAATCTGTAAGATACATAATTTCACAAGTTTGAAAGAAAATTTTAATTCTTGTTATTTTAATACTATATTTGAAAACTCATAATTCTTAACATTATAAACTAAAATCATAACAGTAGAAGATTGAATTGAAAAATATTTTAAATTTGTATTTCAAATTGCAATCATTATATTATTATTCAAATGAATGTTACGTGGTTTGAGTATGTTAAAAAATAATTACAATAGCATAAAAATATGGTTTTTTGGGCAATGTTCATTATATTTCTGATAAAAACAAATCGTTTCTTAATTCCTTCTGAAATACAACTCGAAAAATTTGTATCATAAATTTTTATTCACCACTCACCTCTTACAACGCAGTAGTTCTTGAATATTAAACATTTCTATTAAACAGAATTTAGAAAAAAGAATTTGTAACTTACAGGAACAGTACAAGTTGAAAGATCGTTACATAAATACATATATGTTAGATCTGTAATAGAAAAGCTAGTTTTGATATATCTAATCTGTGCTAATGCTTAGATCGCATTAAAATTCTGAAATTAACACATAATATTTAAACAAATGCGTTATCAACTACGTTTGTAATTATATTAGCTTTTCTAACGTTTATATTTGGGCAGCAGTAAAACCAGTCTTAAAGTTAAAAAATAAGATAATATTTTCATCTTCTTTAAACAAATTTATTCCAGCCAGTAATACCACAATGTAAAATTAAATTATCTCAATAGCAAACCTTCGCTTCTAGGAAAATAGAAAATACATTTTCTCTTTTGGTTCATGCTAAGATACTTTGGAAGCGTTGCTTAAAAGGTTTCAGTCTGGTAGACTAAGTGTATTTACAAGATTAACTTTTCAATAATGGTTTTGGTTTAATTTAAAAGAAATAAACAGCAACATCATTTACACTTTCTTTCGAATTAATTTTAACTCGAAATATTGATTAGTAGCAAATAAAATAATTTAATGTATTATTCTCTATTCATATTTAAGAAATACATTTTGAGATAATGAGAAAAT